>CM066323.1:18042631-18217631 GCA_033807775.1 Saussurea involucrata | reverse complement strand
ATGGTTGATAACCACTTCTCACCAAATTTGGCACTTCTCACCGGAACCCAACCCTTTCGTTATATTGGCATCGTGAGCTCATGTTTTACATGTCTTTTGTAGGTTCATGTTGTCGTTGCATACTTCCTGAATCTATCAAGGGTTCTGCTGTTAAAAGCGAGTCAACAAGTCAAGACTACGAAAAGAAGAGTTTGAGAAATCCGTTAAGTTGTTTCACGTCACTTTCGACGCATAATAAGTTGAGGAAAGTGTCTATATCTTCGTTGTATAAGCATTCACTCTATAAAGGGTGCCTTCCTCCATGGGAGTTGGAAGGAGACTCGCAAAGGCTTTGTGACGATGATGAGTAAGTGGTTTTCTCGTGTGTCGTAAACTAGAGCGGAGTCTTTCTCAATGTGTCCATAAGAAATCGTTCCATTTTTTTAATGAATTCTGGTTCGAGAACGAAGATTTTGAAGAATCGAGTTGTGGAAGAACTCAAAAGATAAGTTTTTTTCTCACTGTATTCAATAGTTTTCTCAAGCTTTTATGTTTGGGAATGATTGTAAAAAAATATTCTTTGTCCTTTTGGCCTCTTTCAGCAGTAGAAAATGTATAGAATGCACACTGTATTATTTGTGTGAGCTTTGGATTGAGTTGAACATTCTTTTTTGTCTAGAATGGTATGTATGTATGTATGTATATCTACATTCTTCTTATGGACATTTATTTTAGGAAATTGACTCAAATAGCCATTTTATCCAACAAAATTGATCTCCTAATCATTGTTTTTCTCATTTTGACCAAAATATCACCATTTTTGCAATATATATGTCCATAATTGTAGACCTACCTCAAAAACACAAAAAGGTACGAATCTGGTCGATTTTTCTAAGTTTTTTGTATATTGCGGACCTGGGTCAATCTTCTTTAAAGGAAAAACAATCAGATTCGCATTTTGTTTGTATTTTTGAGTTAGGTCTGCAATTAACGACCTATATATTGTGGAAATTGTGACATTTATACAAAATTGAGAAATAAAAGTCTAAGAGACCAAGTTTAATTGCTAAAACGGCTATTTGAGTAATTTTCTTTTTTTTTCTCTAATGAGTCTCTTTTATAGAGTAAATTACAAATTTGGGGGGTGTTTGGGATTGCTTATTTTGTTGACTTATTTGCTTATTGATTTTCCTCACCGCAAATAACTTATTTTGAGTGTTTGAATTGGAAAAAAGAAAAGTGCTTATGACTTTTCCCTACCACAAATAAGTTGTTTTTGATAAGTTAATCCATTCTAACTTATTTGAAACTCCTTATAACTTCTTTGTCCAAATTACATTTTTACCCTCAACACCTTTTTAGCACTACTTAAGTTGATAATCACTTTTAAAAATAAGCATAAGTTGTTTTAGATAAGCAATCCCAAACACTTTGGTTCCTCATGTTTGATTTTATTTTTAGAAGAAAATGAGAAAAAGATCAAAATACTCTTAAGAGTAAATTACATAAATCGTCCATGTGGTATGGTCACTTTTTGGATATGGTCCCTAAAACGAAAAAATTACACTGAGCGTCCTTGTGGTTCGACTAACCGCACGCAGAGGGTCCCTCCCTCTAACGGAATCTGTTAACCCAGTTAACTCAAGGGGTATTTTGGTCTTTTTACGTTTGTTTTTGTCTTTATCCTAAAAGAAAACTAAAAACCAAATAAATAAATTAAAAAAATACCCCACCCACTACACCCACTACCCCCCTCCTCCTTCTTCTTCTTCTTCTTCTTCTTCTTCTTCTTCACGACACCCCCTCCCCCCTTCCTCATCTTTCTTCTTCCCCACCTCCAGCCACCACCTCCGGCCACAAAAATAAGAGAATTTTTGATGAACAACTCAGATTCCACACATATCTAGTAAGATTTGGTGATATAACTCACTTAATTGAACCTAAATCCCAAGGTTGAACCCACCAATCCAAATGATCGAAATCAAATGTTCAATTATAAATCCAAAACTCAGCTCATAATTTCACATATCTAACAGGGACTGCTTTCTTACCAAATTGAAAACCATAAATAAACAAGAAATCAATTCACGAATTATGCACCCCGGCAACTAAATCATCACAAAAGTTGAATGAATGAAAACATGTCTGTGTATGATATTGGGTGGAACCCAGTTTCAATGATCCACCGACGAAATTCGTACAAGTTATAAGAGAGATCTTGAAAGGGTTATTAGGGTTGTTGTCAACCTTTTTTCTTGGTCCCAAGTGGCTCTCTCAATTTAAGGATTCCCAAAACTGTGATGAAACATATCCATTATGAGGACCAAAACTCTCATTATATATATAACTCGATTATTTCTATCATGATTCTAGATTAAAATCAAGTTAATTATATGTAGTTTCTATATATATAGATGCATATAATGGTTCCAATTTATATATAGTTTTAACTAAACCAAGAAATTAAAAATATAACAGGTGTTGAACATGCTATGCTGTTGGGTGGAGGATCCAAAGTCACCTGTAAATAAACTACACCTCTCTAGGATAAAAGACTATCTTTGGATAGCTGAAGATGGCATGAAGATGCAGGTTAGAATATATGTATATATAGAGAGTCATCATCTTTAGAAAATGCTAACATATATATATATATATATATATATATAATATTGGAGATGAATGTATCTCAGGGGTACAACGGATCACAATTGTGGGATGCTGTTTTTGGCGTTCAAGCAATATCAGCAACCAATCTAGTAGATGAATATGGGTCAATGCTTTGGAAAGCACACAACTTTATCAAAAACTCCCAAGTACTAGATCGATTTTATTTTTGTGTCAAGTAAATTAAGATTTTATTTATCAAAAATTCTCTTTTTTTTTGTGGCCGGAGGTGGTGGCCGGAGGTGGGGAAGAAGAAAGGTGAGGAAGGGGGTGGGGGGTGTCGTGAGGAAGAAGGAGGGGGGGGGGGGGGGGGGGGGTTAGTGGGTGTAGGGGGTGAGGTATTTTTTAATTTATTTATTTGTTTTTTAGTTTTCTTTTAGGATAAAGACAAAAACAAACGTAAAAAAACCAAAATACCCCTTGAATTAACTGGTTAACAGATTCCGTTAGAGGGAGGGACCCTCTGCGTGCGGTTAGTCGAACCACAAGGACGCTCAGTGTAATTTTTTCGTTTTAGGGACATATCAAAAAAGTGACCATACCACATGAACGATTTATGTAATTTACTCTACTCTTAACTTAACGCAGTCTTTTAAGATGGTGTAAAAAGAGTCGGGATCAATAATAAAAAGAGTAAAGTTCAGTTTTGGTCCTTGAGGTATGTTGATTTCAACGGTTTTCGTCCCTAAAGTTCATTTTTGGAGAAAACACCCAGGCGTTTGACAACTTGCAACATATTTCGTCCCTTGACTTAACGGCCGTTAATTTTTGCTGTTAAATCCAATTTAAAGGGGGGTATTTTAGTCATTTCACTTGTTTTCTTAATTTTTTTTGTTTTTCCAAAAATCATCAAACATTAAGGACCATTTATGTAATTACTCTAATATATATTATATATATATATACACACAGAGAAAAGAGATAGAGAGATAGAGAAAAAGAGAGATCGAGAAGAGATTGAGAGATCGAGAAGAGGGGAGAAAACGATGGTGGCCGGTGGTTTCTAAGAGGGGAGAAAACGAGAGGGAGGACATATATGTGTGTGCGATTAGGGCAGCAAATCGAGAGAGTGAGGGTGGAATGGTTTTGGTCGCCGGCGACTTGCTGCAGGTGGTGGTTGGTGACGGCGGTGGCGGTGTGTTTGTCGATTAGGGTATAGTAGCGAGAGAGGGAGTGCAGACTCGATGGTGCAGGTCTGAATCGATGAGGGAGTGTTAGGGAAAATTGATGGGTGTTGTGTGTTAGGGGAGTGGTCGAGAAAATCAAGATGGAGGTCGATTAGGGTAAAACTCGATTAAAGGGGGAGGGAGACGGTGCAGTGGTGCAGCGAGAGAGAGAGAGAGTGAGTGAGTGCAGGTGGGTGGTGCGACAAGGAAGGAGAGGATGAGAGAGGCGATCAGCGGTGGTCGCCGACGGTGCGCCAACTGTAGTCCGGCGACGGTGGTGGTGGTTCTTGGTGGAAAACGAGAGGATGTCTTTTCATCGAGAGTTTGGTAGAGAGAAGGGGGCACCGTGAGATGGGTTTTTGGAAGCCAAACAAAACCGACCGGAGGTGACGCCGGATGTGACGCCGGAGATATCACCGGTGGAGTCTCGGTGGAGTCGCCGGTTTTTGGTCCTTGGGTGAAGGAAGGAGAGAGAGTAAATACATAATTGGTCCTTGATGTTTGAAGATTTTTGTAAAAACAAATAAAATTAGAAATCATGTAAAATGACTAAAATACCCTCATTAAATTGGACTTAACAGAAAAAAGCTAACGGACGTTAGGTCGAGGGACGAAAATCGTTGCGAGATATCAAACGTCAGGGTGTTTTCTCCAAAAATGAACTTTAGGGACGAAAACCGTTGAAATCAACATACCTCAGGGACCAAAACTGAACTTTACTCTAATAAAAATGAAACTTTAGGGACCCTAGTCATGAATTTTAGGGTTTAGGGTTTGTAACTAAACATGATACAAGAAGGACGGAATTTTTATAGTTTATTATTCTTTTATAAGTTGAATGAACTCGTCTCCTACAAATCACTGTTTGCATGTGTCGAAATTTAAACATTATTTTCTTTGAAACAATTTTTTTTTAGGGAAATTAATTAAAATGCCAAAAGTCAAACATTGAGTTACCAAAATGCCACAAAAATTTCTCAGTTTACCAAAATGCCCTAAATACCCGCGATGGAGCCCGCGATCGCGGGATAGGGCTGACGTGGCACAAACTTTGGCCACAAATGCCCCGCGGAGCCCCTCAACTTTGGCCGCGGTGCACATTTAGCCCCTGCCCGCGATGGAACAAAATTTTTCAGTTTTGGCCCCTAAAAATTTACATTTTTGGTCCCTGTACTTAGACGAATCTTGCATGCTTTTACTGTTTTTTTCCACAATTATTGTACTTTGAATACCGATTTGTGGTTGAAATTCATTTGCATGTTTGAGATTTCATCCATAAATATCAGTAATATGCAATTCACATTCTTTCTTGATTTCTCTCTTGCTTTCTTTCTTTGAATTGTTTTCTCTCTTGATTTCTCTTCTCTCATTTCATCCACAAATGGCATCGTCATCAAACCCTAAGTCTACTCCTGAAAAAATGCCACCTCAAATCGAGGTCGCCATAGCAAAAAAGGAAAAAGGAGATAGATGAACTAACAGAAGAGTGGAAAAAAATTATGGACAGGAAGGCAGTCCATTTGAGAAAGATCGAAGAGGAAGACAGGGAGATCAAAAGGATGAAAGGGGATATAAAAGCTCAGGAGGCTCGTGTTCGTCGAGAACAAGAAGCAATTCACCATATTCTGCAAGACTTCGCAATTATTCAAGCAAAGGTAAACGAGAAGCAAGCTTGGATTGATGAAACTAAATCAATTTTTAAGTAGGTGGTGGTTGTTTTAGTTGTTTTGTATTTTTTTTGTTTTGTATTTTTTTTACTGTGTTGTTGTTTTGTATTTTTTTGTTGTTGTTAATTTCTCTGAAAAGTAGTTTTTAAGCCGCTGAACCACGGTTAGGTTGGATACATCATGCAAGGTCAAGTCAGAGGTTACCTCATTCGGATAAACAAACATGGGGTTTTGTTTGTTAATGATGCTAGATTTTGGTAGCCGTACTCTATCCACGTGGGCCTACTCCTCTTGTAGAATATATGACAACCCTCAACTCATTTGCTAAAGTGTGTCCGGGTTGTGGTACACAATGGCCATACGTGGTTGCAAAAGCAGAAGCCGTTGAAGAAGGGTCAGAAAGATTGAAGATGAAGAGCATGTTGGATGGAATACAAACTAGCTGTGTTATCAATGTTCATTTAAAAGCATATGTATGTGTGTATATATATAATATGAATATATATATATCATTTACAAACTAGCTGTGTTATCAATGTTCATTTAAAAGCATATGTATGTGTGTATATATAATATGAATATATATATATATCATTTACAAACTAGCTGTGTTATCAATGTTCATTTAGAAGCATATGTATGTGTGTATATATATAATATGAATATATATATCATTTACAAACTAGCTGTGTTATCAATGTTCATTTAAAAGCATATGTATGTGTGTATATATAATATGAATATATATCATTTACAAACTAGCTGTGTTATCAATGTTCATTTAGAAGCATATGTATGTGTGTATATATATAATATGAATATATATATATATATATATATATATATATATATATATATATATTTTACAAATCAGCGTTCAGATCAACAGTATCATATGTGTTTGTTCCATATGGTTCAAGCTGTGACGGTCCCGGGGTGTGACTGACTGAATGTCTCCTTGGCACAGTTGAAGGGGCAGGATTTGGACACTCTCCACGAGTGTGTCCTACGCATTGGCACCGAGTACATCTTCGTTGTATCGAACTTTCACCACGTGATGGACGTCGGTCGTTCTTTCTCGGTATCCCGGCTCTGTTCTTATCCATTAAAGGTGGATAGCATGGCGGAAGCGGGTCGGGTGGATACACCCATGCTGCAGGGGGTCCAGTTGGGTTTATTATTGTTGGGTCATCAAGATTTGAAGATGACCTCATGATCTCCTTTTATACTTTGAAAAACATTTTATACTTAGAGAAATTTTGGATGCATGGTTCTTTGTAATGGCTTGTACAAGATAGCAAATGTTTGGTGAAGTCAAAGATCAACCAAAGTCAAGATTAAAGATTCTCTCATTGTGGAAGTGAAAGATCTTTTCTCAACACATACAAGTCATTGTCCACCGATGGTGTTCTCACACATCGGTGGACATATCTCCACCGAAATCTCTCTCTGTTTCGGCCAAAGAATCCCACCAATGGAAGTCCAATTTCGGTGGGATCTCAAAAAAGTCTCAAAGATGCTTTCCTTCAAATATGTGTCACATATCTCAAAGCTATCATCGGTGGGATCTCAAAGAAGTTTCAAAGATGCTTTCTCCAAAGATGTGTCACATATCTCAAGTTTCATTCGGTGGTGTAATCTTTAGAAGACAAATTGAGAAGATATTTTCTACATGGATAAAGTGACATTTTGTCTTATTATCCATTACCATATAAAGTTCTTTTCTCATGCATGGGCTCTACTGTCTGTACCTAGTAAAAAGTGACAATGACTTCTCAACTCTCCAGAAGTCAACATCCTCAGCAAGTATGAAGATGACAAGTGTCCCAAGCATTCAATGCTTGCACACTCCTTGTATCTATAAAAGGAAGGACCTATCCATGCAGAAAATTACTCACGTCTTGAGAGACTTGAAGATTACTGTGTGCTCCTAGATATTCTACGCAAACTAGAAGATTTCTCTCAGTGCAAGAATTTCCATTTTGCTTGAAAAACTTTACAGCTTTGTTCTAAGTGTTCTTAGTTGTTTTGTTAGTATACTTTGTGTAAGATTGTTAGAATAGTTTATCTGTTCTTTTCCGCAACAGTCTTAAGTTTTCTATGTGTAATTCTTGTTGAAAGATTTTCAATAATAGAATTAAAACTTGTGAAAAATTTGAGTATTGTATTCAACCCCCCCCCCCCTTCTACAATACTTGTTATATCCATCTGGGACTAACAAGTGGTATCAGAGCAGGAAGTTTAATTCATAAACTTGATCTGCAATGGCTGCTTCTTCTTCCAAAAATGAAGTTTTTTCTCAAAACACCTTTTCTGAAAACGGCTCTATAGCCAAACCTCCCAAGTTTAATTCCAACAACTTTTCTTTGTGGAAAAGCCGGATGATGCTTTTCATGGAAGGAATGGATAGTAGATATCCAACCATTCTAAGTGAGGGACCCATAGTTCCTAGAGTCTGGTCTCACTATGAAAGCAAAAAATCTGGAAAGGAAGTTGTTGGCAAAGATGATTCTGATGATTCATCTGATGAAGAAAAATCTGCTGCTACTGGTCGTTACATTCTTAAAAATCCTAAGAAATACACTGATGAGGAAAAACGGCTTGTGTCTCTTGATTCTAAAGTTAGAACCATCATTGCTCTCTCTCTTCCTGATGAAGTGTACCACTCTCTGGTAAATCTCTCTACTGCCAAAGAAATGTGGTCCACTCTGTGTGTTTTGTACGAAGGTACAAATGAAGTTAAAAAGAGCAGAAAGATTGTTCTTGTTAGAAAATTTGAACTCTTTTCTTATGAGAAAGGAGAATCTCTCTCCAACTACTATAATCGCTTTAACAGTCTTCTTAATGACTTAAAGCTGTTAGGTAGAGTGTATGTCAATGAGGAAGTCTTGTGCAAATTTATGGACTGTCTTCCTGATTTTTGGGAAAATATCTGTACTTGTATAAAGACAACCAAGGATCTTGATCATATGCCTCTCACTTCTCTTTATGGAACTCTTTTCAACTATGAGCAGACTAAGCTGCAAAAGGAAATCTGTCATCACAGACATAAAGAGCTCTCCTCTAGCTCTCCTAAGTGACTCTTCCAAAAAGACTAAGTGTTTTCCAAAAATCACCTACCCATCTGACTCTGACCATGATAGTCAAGAAGATCCCAATGATCATTCGGAGGCATATCTTAGTGATGCTAAGGATGAATGTGAGGAAACTTCAGTTGATAAATTATCTGATGAAATGGCCATGTTGGATGGGTATTCTAAATCTAAATCTCACCACCTTTCTAGAAAATCTAAGTCTGGTAGAAAATCATCCTTTTCTCTCTCCAAACATGATTCCACCAATCTATCCTCTTCTGCACATTCTGACCGGGCTGAAAGATACAAGGAAAAATACAAGAGAGAAAAAGAAAGAAATGAAAGACTTGTCAGAAAAACAAAGGGTCTACCTGCTAAAACTCATGATTTGCCAGATGAACCCACATCTGAAAGCGAGAATGACATCGCAAATGTTTGTTTCATGGCCAAGATAAATGACATGGATGATTCAGAAGGCCACATCTCCTCAACTGCTCTTGTATCAGCTAAGTGCCTCTCCTCCTCATCACAGGTACATCCATTTCTATCTCTTTCTGATAATGAAAAGGTTGAAGCATTTGATTCTCTAACCATTGATCTTTTTGATGCTAAAACTGCTAAGCAAAAGGCAAATGCTCAAATAAAATCTCTTTCCTCTCAACTGCTGTTTTGTCACTCTCAACTGGAAAACTTTGAAAAAGTTAAGGCTGAGCTTGAAGATCTAAAATCCATCAACTTTATTCTTGCCAAGGAGAAAAACAAAATATTCAAACGTTTTCAAAAGGAACAAGAAATCATGAGAAAATGGACAAGTTCTTCCAAAAACCTAGAAAAGATTTTTCAAGATCAGATTTCCTGTAATAACAAAACTGGTCTAGGCTTTGGAAAAATGGAAACTGATAAATCTTCAAAATCTCATGCTTCCACCTCATGTGCTTCACCTACTTCTTGTGAAACTTCCAATTCCAACTCTATTGGGTCTATGTCCATGAATTCTGTCGATTCATCTGAAGATTTAAAATTTGGAATGTTTTTAAAGGCAAAATATCATATTTCCTTTCCAAAGGAAAAGGCTCAAGATTCCAATGATTCTTCCACACCTATCCATGAATTTCAAAAATTCTTGACTTTAGATGATGTTTCCTCCTCTTCCAACTCAAGCAAAATATTTTCTAACTATGAAAAAGGAAAGTCTCTGGGTGCCGATTCTTTATTAAAAAGAAATCCTCCAATTTTTTCTAAAAATACCTATGTGACTTCTCCTACCGATTTTCTTCCCCAATCTGTGAGCCTCAAAATGTCCAATTCAAAGGAAAATATTTTTGTCCTCCCAAATTTTGAAAAAGGAATTTTAGGTGTTGCACCCCGAATTTTTTATACTTCCTCAAAATCTTTGAAAATAAAAGGCAAAAATAAGGAAAAATGTCAAACTTCTAAAAAGACATTTCTTTATAAAAAGTGTTATATCTGTGGTGATACTTCTCATGTTGCCAAAGACTGTCTGAAAGAAAGAATTGATCTAAGTGACTCCAATTCTTTTCCTTCTAACCCAAAAGGACCCACCATAAAATGGGTACCTAGAAAATAAATTCTTTGTGATTGCAGATTTTGAGATGGACAGATGGATCTATGTGCAAAAATATCAAAGTGAGAAATTTGAAGAAATCTTCAAGATTATCATGCAACATAATAAGTCAACTTGGCATGTGCAATAATCAATAACTATGTGTCCTAAGTTTCCACCGAATCCTCATTGGTGGACACTATTCTTCTCTCACAAATCTCCTTTCCTGTGTATCTAGATAGGAAAGAACCCCCCAAATGATGTCACCCCAATGCATGGTAGACACCTTTTTCTTTTAATGATGTCATCACCATAATCTCATCTCACCAATCTACCTCTCACCAAAACCAATTTTCTATGTGTCATCTCATCATCCAATTCCTTCTTCCATCATATTTCACTCTTGGACAACAACCCAACTCTCCTTTTCTCAAAACCCACATACTACAAACTCTTCCACAGATATCATCCCAAATCCTTCTACTCAAAAACTCCTCAAACTCAATCTTTGTGGGTCATCAAAAATTGGAAGATGAAATTCCAATCTTTTCCTCACCTTGAAGATTTTCTCCCTGATGCCTTAGCAGATTTTGTCAAACTCTTGCAAAATTTCGGTGGGAATGATTAATTTAAAAAAAAAAATCCTACAGTTTTTCCTACCGAAAATTGCCAATTTTCGGTGGGAAAGCAAAAAAAAAACTACTGATTTTCCTACCGAAAATCCTACCGAAAATAGCCAGTTTTCGGTGGGATCTCCTTCATTTTCGGTGGGAAAGCAAAATAAAAATAAAAATTAGTAGTAGTCTTCGTTATGGCCGATTTTTCATTTTCTGTTGGTGTTTTTCCTGCGTCGGCCGCTGAGGGGGAGAATTCATCTGAGGGGGAGCAACATCAACCCTCAGTACTCATATCCAGCGACCAACTTGAAAAAATGAGGAAATCGACAGACCGGTCAAGGGGGAGCACATCAGTCCGGGCGGATCTAACTGAGGGGGAGAAACACAAAACCGACTAATCTACTGAGGGGGAGCAAAACAAAGACAAAGGATGCTGATGCTAAACAGGAAAAGCTGAAGATGCCAAGATGCAACAGATGGGCAGAAGCATCCTAAGGCTGCTGATCAAAATGAAGAATCCTCAAGCCAGACACAAGTTTCAACTCGCCCCTCCAAAGATGCAAGTAATATTCATTCTGTTCATACTGTTTATACTTCTTTCCTTTTCCTTTCGATTATTTGTACAACTATACCTTTTTATTTTTTCTTATATGTAAATATCATATATACATACATACAAAAAAATGGACTGTGTGAAAAAGAACCCAAAAGAGTAAAGAAGGGTCAACAAGCATTATTCACTGTCTTACTCATGTTTTTCTAAGTATGGATGTCATCATCAAATAGGGGGAGATTGTTGGGTCATCAAGATTTGAAGATGACCTCATGATCTCCTTTTATACTTTGAAAAACATTTTATACTTAGAGAAATTTTCGATGCATGGTTCTTTGTAATGGCTTGTACAAGATAGCAAATGTTTGGTGAAGTCAAAGATCAACCAAAGTCAAGATTAAAGATTCTCTCATTGTGGAAGTGAAAGATCTTTTCTCAACACATACAAGTCATTGTCCACCGATGGTGTTCTCACACATCGGTGGACATATCTCCACCGAAATCTCTCTCTGTTTCGGCCAAAGAATCCCACCAATGGAAGTCCAATTTCGGTGGGATCTCAAAGAAGTCTCAAAGATGCTTTCCTTCAAATATGTGTCACATATCTCAAAGCTATCATCGGTGGGATCTCATAGAAGTTTCAAATATGCTTTCTCCAGAGATGTGTCACATATCTCAAGTTTCATTCGGTGGTGTAATCTTTAGAAGACAAATTGAGAAGATATTTTCTACATGGATAAAGTGACATTTTGTCTTATTATCCATTACCATATAAAGTTCTTTTCTCATGCATGGGCTCTACTGTCTGTACCTAGTAAAAAGTGACAAGGACTTCTCAACTCTCCAGAAGTCAACATCCTCAGCAAGTATGAAGATGACAAGTGTCCCAAGCATTCAATGCTTGCACACTCCTTGTCTCTATAAAAGGAAGGACCTCTCCATGCAGAAAATTACTCACGTCTTGAGAGACTTGAAGATTACTGTGTGCTCCTAGATATTCTACGCAAACTGGAAGATTTCTCTCAGTGCAAGAATTTCCATTTTGCTTGAAAAACTTTACAGCTTTGTTCTAAGTGTTCTTAGTTGTTTTGTTAGTATACTTTGTGTAAGATTGTTAGAATAGTTTATCTGTTCTTTTCCGCAACAGTCTTAAGTTTTCTATGTGTAATTCTTGTTGAAAGATTTTCAATAATAGAATTAAAACTTGTGAAAAATTTGAGTATTGTATTCAACCCCCCCTTCTACAATACTTGTTATAGCCATCTGGGACTAACAATTACCTCCACGTATGTTTTCCGGTAATATTCGGACGTGAAGAAAGGTACAGCCAAGTCGCTGCAATCTGTACGACCCATATATCTTGCTGCAGCGATGGCATGGCCGCACGGTAACCCAGATTTATCCCATTCGCGACACGAACAAAAGTGGTCTTCCATATTCACAATCGCGTGAATATAGTCATCATGCACCTCGTACTTCCCATACCCGATTGCTCTTACCGGCCATGTCGCCGCACGGTGCGCCCTGTACTGAACGATATTCTCCGCCGTTGGTGTGAGTGCATTTTGCATCTCAGCCCCTTTTAGGCGTCGAATTTGGTACCACTCTTGTTGAAAGGCCCGAAAGTAGTCCATAAGATTAACAATCGGACATCTACGCGCAAAACGGGAGAGTGCATTCACAGACTCTGCACTATTCGAGGTCAGAATGTCATACCGTTGTCCAGGAAAATGGGCCGCGGACCACCTCTCCGGTCCAGCATCGTCAAAGACTTTGGCTGCTTCGTCGGCACTATATCGTAGCATATTCATGTACTTGTTAAACTCCCGATCCGTATATGCTCTGCATGCCGCCCAATAGACATCCTTGTAGGTGGTAATACGTTTGTCCTTGGATTTGGCGTTCATCTCCAAATGTCGACAGCATATGGCGTGAGGGGCGTTTGGGTACATGGCAGAGATTGCGGCGCTTATGGAAGGAGCCCTATCAGACATAAACACCAACCCTTGCGGGTCTCCGATAGCTTGTCTCAACATGGACATAAACCAAGTCCACTCGTCCCCGATTTCAGACTTGCCTACGCCGAAAGCTACTGGAACGATGGAGTTATCCCCGTCCATGGCAACCGCCAGAAACATCATACCCAAGTAACGGACCTTTAAATGGGCTGCGTCTATTATCAGGACACGACGTAGATTTGCCAGAAATGTGCGGATCTGCAAAAACATAGGTGGTTTTCCTTTGTAAATGTTATAGTTTATAATGTGTAAACATATGACGTGTTAAAATACGTACCGCGGGTCCAAGGGCCACGAAGCACATCTCAAACCGTCGACGTGAATCGGTCCGTAGCTGCGTGACAGTACCAGGGTTCTGCAGCTGCAAATTATATAAATATGTCGGGAGTCGTTCATACGACTCCTCGAACGTGCCTCTCACCATAAACAGTGCATGGCATTGCGCACGCCAAGCTTGGTGGTAATCAATCGTGACGTCGAACTGCTAGTGAACATCGTGGACGATGTCCTTTGGACGCAATGACCTGCTAACATCAAGAAATTTGTTTTTCAGCATCGCACCCAAAGTCTTTTTGCCGGCTTATTTGTGGTGAGGATTAAGTTGCGTCCTCGTATAAGTGTGTACGTCGTGCAACTTTCTAATCATTATCGCCCCTCCTTTGGGACCCGTGTGAATCGCGTACAACCTCCACTCACACTTTTCTCTGGCACATTCAACTACGTATCTGCTTTTGTCAGATTTCCGCACGTGACTTTGGAAACCCTCTTCCAAGAACTTGAGTCCGATCTGACTTGCCAAGAGATCCTTCAAATCGAATATCTGACCTGCTTTTAACCTTTCACTGCGAATATAAGGTGTAGGTTCGTAGGTTTGTGTCTGGGTATGGGAGTCTGGAAGAATAGGGGGCATATCAAAAAAGTCATTTATCTGACTACATGATTTTCTACTAGAGGTATATTCTTCGTGATCATCACTATCGGTGTCTTATCTGTCTATTTCAGAATTACCCGTTCTGAAAACGTGGGTTTCGTCATCAGCAACTCCAGCAGTACGCCCTTCGTGTGGTTATGGTGGTTGTTGTTGTTGCGTCTCCGGAATACAGTCGTTAAGACCATATGAATGATCTAAATGAACCGTTGGGGCGTCGGACGCCTGAAATTGAGAATCAGACTGCTCTATTTGGAGGTCTTCGTCGTCACCGTCGTCGTCGTTTTCGTCGGGATACACAAAAAGTAATGGGGGCCTTTCTGAATCGACTGCAAAGTGCAGAAAAGTAGAGATATCCCCATCGTTGGATAAATCCACAAATGACCTATCGCCATTTTTAAACACTAACTTGCAAACAGCAGAAGGGTTGATTCCACATTTTTGCTTGTCGTATGCAAGAAATTTCTGATAAGTATAGTTTACTGGCACTTTTACACCATGCTTAGATTTATAAGCAAAATTCCACTCATTGTTATCTTGCTCCCATTCACCATCAAAACAGAAATATAGCTTAGCTTTTGCAACAGATGAACTCATTTTTTCAGTAGTATCTCAAACACAAAATATTGCAGAAAGAAGTATGAAATCGGTGTGTGGATTATGGATTGCATTTTACATCTAGTTATCAATGAAACAACCAACATTGATGACAACCAATCTCTCATTTCATCCACAAACTGGTATTCCAAAAACACTGATTTAACATTGATTCAAACATGCAAATGAATTTCAACCACAAATCGGTCTTCAAAGTACAATAATTGTGGAAAAAACAGTAAAAGCATGCAAGATTCGTCTAAGTACAGGGACCAAAACTGAAAAATTTTGGTCCATCGCGGGCTGCGATTGCGGGCAGGGGCCAAATGTGCACCGCGACCAAAGTTGAGGGGCTCCGCGGGGCATTTGTGGCCAAAGTTCGTGCCACGTCAGCCCTATCCCGCGATCGCGGGCGCCATCGCGGGTATTTAGGGCATTTTGGTAAACTGAGAAATTTTTGTGGCATTTTGGTAACTGTTGGTCAAACTTTTGGCATTTTAATTAATTTCCCTTTTTTTTAATGTATTTATATGATTCAAATAAAGTTTGTTTACACTATCTAATTTATATATGTGAATGACCAATGAAACATTAAAAACTTCAAACAATTAAAATATTAGCATATAATCTAACCCTACCTGATAATACCATTTAATAAAATAAGTTGAGAAATCTTACGCGTTAGAGCATCCGCACCCATCTTGCACAAGGTCTTGCAAGATGACATGACATGCATGGACGGACCTAGGTAAGAGCATACGGTGGCACGTGTTACCGTATTGTTTCTCCGCTGTAACGTAAAAAAAATTAGGTTTGTGAAAGTATCAATTTGATTAGTGCCACCATTTATATTTTGAAACTACAATAAATACACTTATACACAAGTTTCCCTTGGTAGAGTTGGTTTGAAAGACTTTTATTCTACTTAAGACCCAAGTTCAAGTCTTGTTAGAGACATTTTGTAGTTTTTAGTTTTTAATTTCATATTTACTATGTTTCTAAAAAAATGGTCATAATGAGACTTGAACTTGAGACCTCAAGTTTGAAAAGCACGGGACTAACCGCCAGACCAATGCTTTTTTTTTGAAAAATATCTCTATATTTGTTTCTTATAGTGAAATGGTGCCACCGTTTAAAAATATTTCTGGCTCCACCCCTGATGACATGCCTTGTGCGTTGCAAGGTATTGCAAGTTTAGCAAGTCCTTTCATATTTAGAAAGACTTTTCACAAAAAAAAATATATAAAACAAATACATTTTTGTTTAATTTTATTTATTTATTAGTTTATTTAAACATTAATTATTAATATGTTTATTAAATTTAATTCATTTATTAATTTATTTAAACATTATTTTTATTAAAATTTCTTACCCATAATTTATTTTAAATAAATGATATTTTTATGCAATATTTTTTATTTAAACTAGTAAAATAAAAGTACATTAATATAAAAAATTACGAAAATACAAATGCTAATAGATAAACGTACAAAAACATCAAAAAAATTACATAAATAAATACAACATAAATATTACATCATCGTTCGTTTAAAAGCATGTAATTTGTTTTTCGTACAAACTTCATTGTGCCGGAGTCATTTTAATAAACGTTGCATGCTTTCAATATATCCATGTATTTTATTTGTTAATTAAATTTTATTTACACAAAATATAGTAAAAGAAAGGGAAATTAATTAAAATACCCAAAGTTTGACTTTGACTTGCAAAAATACCCACTTTCTCGATCATTTTGCAAAAATACCCACTTTTTTCGCGGTGGGTCCCGCGATCGCGAGTCAGTGCCCACGTGGCCCGCGGTTTGGCCAATATGTCCCGCGGACCCCCCCCCCATATGCCCGCGGTAACCACTTTGGCCCCTGTCCCGCGGTGGTAGTCCGCGATGGTCCCGCATTGGGGCAGAAATTTACACTTTTGGTCCTTTTTGCACGATATTATTTTATATATATAAGTTGAGCATGTGCAAAGCCATCCAGTGTCAACAACTTTGGCAATGGTGAATATGTATCAGCAAAGCCATCCAGTGTCATTGATGATGAAGAGGAATCATGTGCAGAAGATGCATGGTAGTATGGGGAATCATGTGATGGTGCATGATAACATGTACATGCATCATGATGATCATGCTCCTCCCATGTTTCGCCATGCTCACTATTACTAAATACCATGCTACCATAATTTGATCTTTCTAGTACCTAGTAAGTAGGTTTATGAAACTTGCGGTAATCCTAATACATAGATTATTGGATGAACAAGCATTTATTTCAGACGAATATTGTAGTTACTTTTTCAGTCGAATCTTACAGGCTCTTTTCAGACGAATCTTGCAGTGAACTATTCAGACGAATCATGCAGGCAACTTTTCAGACGAAATCTTTGACCATATCCACATCCCTGATGAAAAACATCCATTTCACGGCTATAAGTAGATGGCATGATGAAGTAGTAATTCACAACTTGCTATCTATCTTTTATACCCTCTACACCGTTTACAAACATTCTCTCGCTTTTCTTAACACTATGGATGGAGGTTCAAGATCAAGGGGGAACATGTCGGCGAATGGGGCTGGAACTTCACGTTCGGTAGCCTACCAACCACTGAACGATGGAGCTCGTCGGAGTACCTGGAAGGTACCGGAAACAGACGAGGAGTGGAGAAACCATTGGTAAACTGCGGCCGATTCTCCATTCACGGCTGATGAGGCAGAAGACTGGGAGATGGAATGGGAGAATTACCACTTCGATAATGACAGGAAAAACCCACCAATGTATCATTGTACCCAGCCGACGGGTCTTTCACAAAGTCAACGAATTACTCCCTTAGTGCAAAAATCCATTGATGAGGCGAACGCCGATATCGAAAAGGTAACAGTTATGCGGAACCATAACAGGGGGATTCAGTAGGGGGAAAATGGAGTATCTAGCCGAGAAGAAACGATAACTGGCCATGACTAGGGCTCACGTTCGGGAGGTGCAACGACAGATTAAGGAATTAGAAGAGGAACTAAACGAAATCGAAGAGGACTACACGGGAATGGAGGACGTGATCAAGGAAAAGGTTAACTTCATCACTGGAATCCAGGACGCCTTCCGGTAATAGATTTCTTTGTTTACCTGCACTGTATTTGTTTCGGTTGGAAAGATGATTTGCAATAATACATCTTTTAATTAATTTCTATATTAAGTACACTAAAATGGAAAGGAACATTACATTAAAAAATACCCGAAACAACTCAGACAAAAAGTGTGAAAAAAACAGTAAAAAAATGCAACAACACTTTAAAAACCCCAACTACATAAAATGATAACCTAAAAACTAGAGGGACCAAAAGTGTAAATAATTTTGCCCAAAACTAGAGGGGCCAAACTTGAAAATTCGGCCAACCGCGGGACCATTGCGGGCCCAACCGCGGGCCACGTGGCTAGAGTCCGCGATCACGGGACTCACCGCGGAAAAAATGGGTATTTTTGCAAAAATTTCGAGAATGTGGGTATTTTTGCAAGTCAAAGTCAAACTTTGGGTATTTTAATTAATTTCCCTAAAAGAAAACAAAAGTAAAATTTTAGTCATCTATATTTTATAATTAATTTACTATTTATATTATAATTATCTATATTATTTATATTATAATTTATTACTTTAGAAAGAAGTTTGGTCTTGCATGGATGTGGAAGAGGTTATTGCAAAGCTGATGTGACACTTTAGAAAGAAGTTTGATCTTGCAGGGGTGCGGATGGTCTTACAATCAATTGAAAAAGTTTATTTATTAAAAGTAAGAGTGGATTATTAATATAATGAATACACATACATATTTATTAATATTATTAGTAATGAATATGTATTTTGATGCACAATTATCCATTTATGATATTTACTATCATATGGTGGGAGTTTAAAATTGAACGCGCTCCTTAAGGGTGTGTTTGGTACACAGAATGATAGGATAGGACAAGGTGGGGCAGGACATGACAGAACATGTGTTCCACGTTTGGTAAGGCAGAACTAGACATAACAGAACGGATAACATTGGCCAATTTATCCTTACTAAATTTAAAGATTGAATACAATATGAAATAGAAGATTTATTTGATGTTTTAGAAGAGAATTAGATTTTATTTTGAGGTTATATTGATAAAACATAAGTTTGTTCCACCTTGTTCCAGCTTGTTCCATGGGGTGGGGGTGAAACAGGCCTGTTCCAGTTTGTTTCATCTTGTTCCAGTTTGTTTCACATAAAAGTCCTGCCAAACATGGGACAGTGGACCATGTTCTGTCCTGTCCTGTCTTGTCCAGTGTATCAAACGCACCCTAAATGTGTAAATGCAAGAACACCCCTCAAGCCTCCACATCATTTAATCCACGTATCCAACAATGAAATTGGAAGAAAAAAAAACTATATAGTTAAGGGCATTAATGTAATTTATGTTTTGAGAAGGGATTGTTATGATCCCTACAATTTCGTATGTAACAAGACAAGAAGTCTCCCATGATCAATCACCATGGATTTGATAATCATTTTTTCCGTCGATTGGAATTCCTTCAATAACCATTTGTGATGAACAATCAGAAAATATCCAACAATAAAATTCATCAGGGTCATTCAATCACTTGATCGAGTTCTACCACCGAAGTTGGTTGAGTCCATACGATTATCACAGCCTGTTTGGTTTGCCCTTCTATATCACATGATTGTCACACGATAAGGTTAAACTTGAGTTCCTTATGGGTGCGTTTGGTACGCAGACAGGACGGGACAGGACAGGACAGAACAGGACAGGACAGTTGTTCAGTGTTTGGTAACACATAAATAGGACTGGACAGGACAGAACATGACCGGTTAAATGACCCATTTACCCCTAGTAATTTGTTTAGTGGTGGTGGTGGTGGCGGTGGTGGTGACAGTGGTGGTGGTGGCGGCGGTGGCGGTGGTGGTGGTGGCGGCGGCGGCGGTGGTGGTGGCGGCGGCGGCGACGGCAGTGCTGGTGGCGGCAGCGGCGGTGGTGGCGGCGGCGACGGTGGTGGTGGTGGTGGCGGTGGTGGTGGCGGCGACGGTGGCGGCGGCGGCGACAGTGCTGGCGGCGACGGCGGTGCTGGCGGCGGCAGCGGCGGTGGCAGTGGTGGTGGTGGCGGCGGCGACGGTGGCGGTGGTGGCGGCGACGGTGGAGACCAATAGTCAAAATCTTTATACAACTAGTCCTCGAATTATTAGAGCATCTCGAACAGATTCCCTAAAATTTCTCCAAAATGGAGACCAAAAGTCAAAATCTTCAAAAAGATTACACTCATTTCCAACAGATTCTCCATTTTGGAGAAACAAACATTTATTATAATATTAAAATATTTCATTTATCTATAAAATATTATTTTTCACTGTAAATAATTATTTTCAAATATTTCTATTGGTACCCTCATCTAGTAATCATTTTTTGTGTTATCTCCATATTTGAAGAAAAAATTCTCTCTCGTACTTTCTCCATTTTGGAGATGGTTTTGGAGAAACTGTTGAAGCAAAATTATAGCTCAAAATCCTCGTATTATCCATTTTCTCAAAAATAAAGAAGCTGATGGAGATGCTCTTAGGATTTACATATCCATTTATCTGAAACTCCCTTAACAATTCAACTTTGATTTCTCATATATTTCTGCATATTCAGAATTCATCAAGTCCTCACTACACTTGCTTCTCAAACAAATCTTTATACAATTTATTCGTCTTGAGGTTGATTCCTTATCAATGTCCTTGCCTTGTTAAAATATTCAATCGGTTTCTCTTATTGATCCCGAATAATCCTTGAACTTACAACCGCAACCTTGATGAGCAAAAAAAATCCAAATTCTTTTCTAACATTCAACTCAGGTGAACATAGTTCAATATACAACTTGTTGAATTCCTTTTTATACCGAATGCTTAATAAGTTCCATCAATGTCGAATAAATTCAAGAATCATCGACATAACATCTTGTTGCTACGATTGATCACCACTACGATTGCCGTTTTTGTTTTTGTTTTTTAAAAACGAACATATTAATACCACCATATGTCCATCACTACAAGAAAACTGGGCATCAGTGACGAAAATTAGCGAGGGAAAAAATCCCTCACTAATTAGCGAGGGATTGACCACTAACCCAATCCCTCGCTAATCCCTCACTAATTAGCGACGGATTAATGACATATTAATCACAACCCCAATCCCTCGCTAATCCCTCACTAATTAGCGACGGATTAGCGAGGGATTGGGTTTGTGATTAATCTCTCATTAATCCCTCGCTAATTAGTGAGGGACTACTGTAATCCGTCGCTAATTAGTGAGGGATTCGTGTATATATGTATGAATGTTTGTATGTGTGTATGTACATGTGGATGATAGTTTATGTGTGTATGTATATGTGTATGATGGTATATATACACGTATGTATATACAGTACATATATGTTTGTATGTCATGGTGTACTATCTATATGTTTATGTATGTTTGTATATGCGTATATATGTATGTATGTTTGTATATGTGTATATATGTATGAATGTTTGTATGTATATACATGTATGTGTGTATGTACAGGTGGATGATAGTATATGTGTATCATAGTATATGTACACATATGTATATACAATACATATATATTTGTGTGTCATGTGTACTATGTATATGTTTATGTATGTTTGTATATGCGTATATATGTATGAATGTTTGTATGTATATACATGTATGTGTGTATGTACAGGTGGATGATAGTATATGTGTATGATAGTATATGTACACACACACACACACACATATATATATATATATATATATACATGTATGTGTGTATGTACAGGTGGATGATAGTATATGTTTATGACTTATCCCAATACATGCATACAATCACGTAATAAGTCACTTTTGTTGTTAATCGGCGTTAACATGTGTTTGTATGTCTGTATTGCATTTATGCATCTAGTGTGTATTGGACTCTATAAGATCACTAAGGCCAACTATAGCCTATTAAGAACCACTAAAGCCTACTAAGAACCAATATAGCCTAAACAATATCTTTTATGACTTATCCCAATACATGCATACAATCACGTAATAAGTCACTTTTGTTGTTAATCGGCGTTAACAAATCATAAATGGTTTTGTTGGGTTATAATGATTCTTAATAAACTTTAGTAGTTCTTAATAAGTTGTAGTTGGTTTTACTGGTCTTATTGAACCCAATACACACGACATGCATATATGTAGTACATATGTGCATACTAACACATAGTAAGTCACCATTGGTGTTATTGGACGTTTATAAGTCATAAAGAGTCTTATTCAATTATAATAGTTCTTAGTCAGTTTTATTAACTTTTAAATAGTAGCTTTATTGGTAACATATAATAATAACAATAAAATCTATGGATTTATGATAAAATATATTTTTATATCATGTCACTAATTTATTGGACTTTAACATACATGTTAGAGTAAACCTCACTTTTGGTCCCTGTGGTTTGTTAAAAATAACGAAAGTCGTCCCTAAACTTCATTTATTCCAAATTTGCCACTGTGGTATGCGTGTTTGCCCGGATTTGGTCCCTCTCACTAACGGATGTTAAATGAACACGTTAGTTCAAGGGCAAGTTAGTCTTTTTACCATTTTTTTGTCTTATTCTCTTCTTCCCTCCTCTGCCTCCGTCACCTCTCATCTCGCCGTCGAGCACGTGGTAGGAGCCATGAGAGTGGGGATCTGAGCTCGAAGTCGTCCAACGTTCGGGAGCAGGACGGGTTCTTGCCGATTGAGAATATCAGTCGAATCATGAAGAAGGGGTTACCACATCGATTTCTTTTATGTTTTTTTTATCTTAGTTTGTGTTTGTTGATAAATGGTTCGATTTGATTTTGATTTGAAGCTTTTAGCATGATTTTTAGGGTTAAAGAATGCTTCGACCGCGTAGTTGATATTCAACGGGGCTAAGCAGTGAGTATGAAGCTAGGTATGATTGTTTTTCGTTTTTCTTCTAGTTTATGTGTTTCGGGATTTCAGTAAAGTCTCAACATCGAGCGTAGAGCACTGCTGCAGGTCGGTTTATATATCTTTTGCTCAACATCTATTGTAGGTCAATATCATACCATTAACAAATCAAATTGCTTTGATGATACTTATTTTAATACTTTTATTTTTTCAGGGTGTTTTTGATTCTATATCTAAGAGGAATGGCATAGAAAGTTTAGATAGAACATGTTAAATGTGTGCGCCAAAGTGTTAAATAGAACCACCTAAATCTATTTGTATGTATGTATGTATGTATGTATGTATGTATGTAATGTTATGTTGTTAGAGTATTAACGTCAATATGTATACCCTTTCTGTAATTATGTGTAACTTACCTTGTATAAATAGTCTCTTAGGGTTTCATTATTAGGTTAGACTCTCTATTGTAAACTCTCTCTCAATATATGCAAGCCGGCCGTCTTCGGCCATCTCGAGTCTCTCTATCAATCTATCGATTCTCCAATTCTAACATGGTATCAGAGCTGTAGGTAAGTATCCTCAGCCATCTTCCAGATCTGCATTCTCACTTTATTTCTCTTTATTTTGCTGCTCTCGTTTTTGCTCTGAAAAACCATTTTCGGTTGGTTTTTTGACAAAACACCAAGCATTAAAGTTGCCCAGAATATCATCACGAACCTGCGTACCAGTTTTCAGCCAAAACCGATCTGTTTTGAAAACTCGACTCAAGAACACTTTACACACTCATAACTATCGCAACCCACATAATCATATCGCAACCCTATTGAGATATCGCAACCCTCTTGTGAACAGTTCCATATCGCAACCCTCAGTTAATTGCGACATCTGACCTAAATTCCAAACAAAAAAAAGTTCAAATGGCTCTCAATAGCCAGTCTCAATACAGTGACTGCACATTTTGTCACTCTACTTCTCATCTTCTTCTCAACTGCCCAGTTCGAAAATGTCGCTGGTGTGGGATCACACAGCCACGACACTATGGGTCTGACTGTCTAAAACATCCAAGGAACTCAGGTAATCAACGGCACTCCGGTAATCTAAGGCAACTGCGTACTCAGTCCTTTGCTAGATCAATCACTACAGACTCCTCTACACCGCCAATTCAGGCACTGCATAACACCAACTCATCACCTGATCTTATGGCACTCCTGCGCCAAAACCAAGACCAAATAAAGCGACTCATGACAGGTTCTATGGGTATGCACAACACCAACTCATCACCTATGCATAACACCAACTCATCACCTGACCTTATGGCACTCCTGCGACAAAACCAAGACCAAATAGAGCGACTCATGACAGGTTCTATGGGTATGAATTCTCAGTGCAATATCTCAGCACCAGACAATCCTTGGCTATTTGACTCTGGTTGTTGTAACCACATGACACCTAAGGCTGACGGGTTTATCTCTAAGCAAACATCCAGCATGTTCTCATTAGTCCATACTGCGGACAACACTCGCTTACCAGTATCTTTCAGTGGAAGTGTATCTACCACCAACATTCAAATACCTGATGTGCTACATATTCCAAACTTATCTTTGAGTCTGATTTCTATCACTCAACTTACGGAATCCGGCCTAATTGTTTTGTTTCATCCTTCTGGTTGTGTTGTGCAGGATCCAAAGACCAAGCAGATCCTTGGAGTAGGTCGGATGGTTCAAGTGGTCTACCTTCGTCTCCCCTTACAATCCTCAAATCATGTTGCCTCTGTTTCCAGTACCCCTTCCTTTGAATTATGGCATAAACGCCTAGGACATTTATCTCTAACTAGGATAAAACTGTTAGCTAGTTCAGGATTGTTATGAAACACTTCTTCTGAAAACGTTTCTTGCTTATCCTGTCAACTTGGCAAACACCATGCCTTACCTTTTCAACTAAATGAATTTAATTCTGCTTCTCCTTTTGACCTCATTCACTCTGATGTTTGGGGGCCAGCACCACATCCATCCATGGGTGATTATCGATACTTCGTTATCTTTATCGATGATCACACACGCTTTACATGGATATATCTCATGAAACATCGCTTCGAACTACCTCAAATCTACATCACCTTCGCCCGTATGATCTTGACCCAGTTTTCCAAGCCTATAAAGATTCTTCGAGCAGATAATGCTATGGAATACAAAGAATCTTCTCTCCTCTCTTTTCTTCGATCTCAGGGTACTCTTTCTCAGTACTCCTGTCCAGGCACCTCTCCGCAAAATGGACGTGCAGAACGTAAACATCGCCACATCCTCGATACTTTTCGTACTCTATTAATCTCAGCCAAGTGTCCAGAACGTTTTTGGGGCGAAGTTGCCTTCACGGCTGTCTACACCATCAACCGTCACCCGGCTCCCATCCTCAATCAAAAGTCTCCCTATGAAGTGCTCCATGGGGTCTCCCCTGCATATGAACTCCTAAAAGTATGGGGTTGTGCCTGCTTTGTTCAGTTGCAACCTCATGAACACACCAAACTTGAACCTCGTTCTCGATTATGCTGTTTTCTTGGCTATGGTATTGAACACAAAGGTTATCGTTGTTGGGATCCAGACTCTAAGAGACTACGTATATCCCGTCATGTCACATTCTGGGAACATCTTCCATTCACAACAGTGTCCAAATTTCAAGACATACCCAATCCTTCCACTTCCTTCTTCACTGATAACTCTATCTCTTTGGAGTCACTCCAATTAGATTCCATACTGACCTCACCATCTGTCCCACCTCCTTCCAACTCACCTCCATCTGAGTCTTATTCTGTGCCATCTGCTCCACCTCCTTCCGCCTCTTCCCAACCGGAACCTTCATATGTTCCATCTGAACCTTCACCTGCCCCATCTATGCCATCTGATCACGACCAATCATCTGCACCAACTCCAAGTACTACTTCTGAGCCATCTGCTGAGTCTATGGATCCTAGCTCCTCTCAACCACAAGATGAAGCACGACGCTCCGCTCGAGTAAGGCAAGTTCCTTCTCACCTGCGTGATTATCATTGTTATGCCACTTTACTGTCCACCCATGAACCAACTTCCTTCAAGGAAGCCGATTCTAACCCTGTTTGGAAGCAAGCTATGACAGAGGAGCTTCAGGCACTTGACAAAGCCAATACATGGGAGTCTGTTCCTCTCCCACCGGGAAAGTCGCCCATTGGTTGCAAATGGGTCTTCAAAATCAAAACCAAGTATGATGGATCCATTGATCGATACAAAGCACGCCTTGTGGCAAAAGGCTTTAATCAAGAATATGGCATTGACTACGAGGAAACGTTTGCTCCTGTGGCTCGTGTCACATCAGTTCGTAGTCTTCTCGCCATAGCTGCCACCAAGAAATGGCCACTCTATCAGATGGATGTCAAGAATGCCTTTCTGAATGGCGATCTCGAAGAGGAAGTCTACATGAGACTCCCTCCAGGTGTGACCTCCCGTCAGGGACATGTATGTCGACTTTGAAAAGCCCTCTATGGCCTCAAACAAGCCCCTCATGCTTGGTTTGAAAAGTTTAGCAACACCGTCATCTCATTGGGATTTTCTCCAAGTAACTATGATTCTGGCCTTTTTACTCGGACTACTGCTGCAGGTACTATCTTACTCCTGTTGTATGTTGATGACATGATCATCACCGGCAGTGACACTACAGGTATCAATCATCTCAAACAGTCTCCCAGCTCATGTTTTGAGATGAAAGATCTTGGCAAACTACACTATTTTCTTGGACTTGAAGTTCTATCAGACTCTTTCGGCATCTATCTCTGTCAAGCCAAGTACATTTCAGATCTGTTGTCCAAAGCTGGGATCACGGACAACAAAGTTGCATCTACGCCCATTGAGCAAAATCTGCACCTTGCTCCGAATGCCGGAACCCCGCTGAAAGACCCGACACGGTACCGTCAACTAGTTGGATCTCTGGTCTACCTGACTGTTACTAGACCAGATCTTGCCTATGCAGCTCATATAGTTAGCCAATTCATGGCTGCCCCGTGCTCAGACCACTATGCCGCTGTTCTTCGTATACTTCGGTACCTCAAAGGGACAATGTTCCATGGGCTTCATTTCTCATCCACTTCATCCTTACAGCTTCGTGCCTTCTCAGATGCTGACTGGGATGGTGACATAACCGATCGTCGTTCAACTACCGGCTATTGTTTCTTTCTTGGGGACTCTCTTATCTCCTGGTGCAGCAAGAAACAATCACTGACAGCTCGCTCTAGCACTGAAGCGGAATATCGAGCCTTAGCTGACACCACTCAAGAACTCGTATGGCTACGCTGGCTACTATCTGATATGGGTGCTCATCAATTTTCCCCAACACCATTGGGGTGTGAAAACACTAGTGCTATTCAGATTGCTCACAATGATGTCTTTCATGAGCGTACAAAGCACATCGAGATTGACTGTCATTTCACTCGTCAACATGTTCTTCGCAAGACGGTTAAACTTTTTCCAATCTCAACCATTGATCAGACTGCCGATATCTTCACCAAAGCTCATCTTCCAGTGCGCTTTCGGGCTCTTGTTTTCAAACTCAACTTGGCTCATTCTTCCCCTACTTGAGTTTGAGGGGGATGTTAGAGTATTAATGTCAATATGTATAGTTCAGGGTCCTTTCTGTAATTATGTGTAACTTACCTTGTATAAATAGTCTCTTAGGGTTTCATTATTAGGTTAGACTCTCTATTGTAAACTATCTCTCAATATATGCAAGCCGGCCGTCTTCAGCCATCTCGAGTCTCTCTATCAATCTATCGATTCTCCAATTCTAACATATGTAATGTAGGTAATGTGGGCAGCCGCTGAATGGGGAACCAATTTGCACACCTGCTGCTTACAATTAATTTGTACCATTGTCGAAAATCTATGATTGTGTAGTAATTATGGTTGGTGTATTTTGATGATTTGTTTTATATTTCATCTTTGGAATTGTTGTGGATTTTGAAGTTTTTGTTTATAATTTGACATCTATATTTGAATCTCATTATATGTTCTACAAATTGTCGAATTGCAGCAAGTAAATTAGTGATAAATTGCATATCAATGGTGCACCAGATTTCATTTTAATAAGCTTATCTATATTTGCCTATGTTCTATCCTTTGCTGCAGGCTGCAGCTTATCTAGATTTCATTATAAAATTTCATTTTAATATTTAACTAATTTAACTTGTTTGTTATTATTAAATTATTGAGTAATAGTACATAACATATGTTTTTATATATGTATATATGTATGCAATGTGGGTATGTATATATATATATATATATGTATGTAATGTGGGTGTGTATATATATGTATGTATGTATGTATGTAACGTAGGTATGTATATATGTATATATAATTTGGGCAATTTTAGATGACTATCAACTAGGCAAACCATTACATTAGTGCTTTCATAATGTATGTAAGTAGTCTGTACATGTGTTACTTTAGTTTATGTCATTTGGAGCCATTTTGTGATATGAACTATTTATCTAAGAGGAACCTTTTCTGTGCAGCATTCTGCTAATAGTTTCTTTTGTTGTTTATGATAAATAATAATCTGTGGAAGCAAGTCAAGACAAGCTACCTAATACCTATTTAATCAACTATATTCATTTGGATGCATATTTTGACTTCATTTTAACTGCTTGCCTGCTAGCTCTGATAGTTCACATTGGCATTAATTGTTTTACTTATGGAATTTGGTTTTGCTGAGATTCGAATAACCAGCTGGAAGTAAGATTACTGTTTATTATTTACTGTAGTGGATGTTTTTATGATTCCTCCTGTTTCATGTATTATTGTTCGTCTAATGATACTAACATGCTTTATTTTTGAATTTCTTTAGCTTTTTATATGAATAGTCGGCTGGGCACAGCTTCTACCACAAGCATCTTCATTTTTGTAGTGGGTCTCTACTTGCAGCAATCTGCTTCCATGTTTATCAATAGGTAATCATCTAATCTCTTGTGACATTGCATGATTGTTAAATTGTTAGTGACAAGGACCACATGGAGTTTATAACTTTATGTTCATTCTTTTTTCATCATGACTCAGGTACACACACATTAGTGACAAGGGCGATTTGTGGAATTCTCGACTACAAAGTTTTGAGGATATGATAGCTAGAATATCCCCTCCCATTGATTTGTTGATCTAACACCAATTTTATAAAATTGAACTTGTTTAATATGTATTTTATAAATTTGGTTATTTTTAGTTTTTTGGTTTGTTATTTTCAATTTATGGTCAGGCTTCGTATTATAAAATACAAGAAATACAAAATTTCATTTTTTTTATTAAAATAACAAAAAATCAGCGAGGGATTACCGACAGAAATCCATCGCTGAAAGTTAGTGGAACCCTTGCTAATCTGTCGCTAATCCGTCGCAAATAAGTTCCCTCGCTAATCCGTCGCAAATAAGTGCCCTTGCTAATCCGTCGCTAATATAAGCCCTCGCTAATCTGTCGCTGATTATAATCCCTCGCTAATTATAATCCCTCGTTAATCCGTCGTTGATGTCCGTCGCTGATCCGTCGCTGATAGCATCAGCCACGCCCGTTTGACTGGCCGACCATCAGCGACGGATTAGAGCTTTAGCGAGGGATTTGTCCCTCGCTGATACTGGTTATTTTTGTAGTGCATACATGGATTATCCCATTATGAAGCTTGTAAATCATCACATGAATTAATTTCTCCATGAGTTTTGACTAAAACATGAATTCTCTTCTTTCTCATGCTCCACCTCTCAAAAGTACTTGTTTTTTTTCTTCCAAACATAATTTGAATCCGTAATCATACCACCAATCACCCATATTCACCTTTATAAATAATTAATTCTTATCTGATATGTTTCCGCAACCATGACGATTCATTTACTAGTTGGTTACCTAATCACTTACCCGGGTAAGTGTTTACCGGTAAAATTCAACACTATCACATACTTCACGGGTAAGATTTTAGTCCACCAAAATGCCATCGTATGCAACAATTTAGCCGGTAAGCGCTAACCGTGGTAAGAGTCGTCGCACTCACTTACCGGGTAAGACTCTCGGTCCTTGCTTCCGCTCTTACCGGGTAAGATTCTTGGTGATTGTCATATTCATCCGGTAAGCTAATGTGACTTGGTATGCACTTACCCGGCGGATAAGCGTTTTGTAAACGGCCCCTAAACTATCAAAGCATACTATTGCATTTAAATTTTGCACTTTCATGCAACTTTGAGATACGCTTCCATAATATACTTTTATTTCTATTTCTCCAATAAGCATCTCCGACATTTTTATCAAAAATAGAGATTTTGGGGATTTTTTAAAATGGATTAAAAAATGATTACTTATGAGATAGAAAGTATTTTATATTTATTCTACCAATAAAATTGCTTTAAATTAAATATTTATGAAAGATAAATAATATTTTATGGAGTAAACTCTACTTTTGGTCCCTGAGGTTTAGTGATTTCTTTTAAACAAATACATGTGGTTTCATAAGTCAAGTTGTGGTACCCATGGTTTTGATTTTACGCTAGATTCGGGGTCTGGTCACTAACGGGGTTAAATGGCTTCGTTAGTGTCAGGGGCAATTTCGTCTTTTCACTATTTCCCTCAAATATTAACGACACTCGACTCTTCGTCTTCACTAACACTTCACACATTTCAAACTTCAAACTTCAAACTTCAAACTTCAAACCTCACTCTCTTCACACGAACACTGAGCTAAAAACCCTTTTCTCGATCAAACTTGTTCCCTGCTCAAGAAACAATGGCGGAACCCGGATGGGTTTTAAGGAGGGATTTAGCCGAAGGATTTGACCCAAGTGATGTATATGGTAAGCAAACATTCATCTCTGTTTTTCCATTTTTTAAGCAAACATTCTTCATAGCTTTGATACTGTTGATTTTCTATACAGAGCTTTACCCAACATTGATAACAGTAAGGATGAACCATGGAGGTTGCTTTACAAGCTTTCCTGGAAGGAGATACGAGAATGGTAAGACTGATTATGTTGATTTGGTTAACACAGAAGGATTAAATGTAGAGGAGTTTCATTTAATGGTGTTAGCATTAGGGTATGATAGACATGAAATCAAATTTTACCATTTCTTGATTCCTGAAGGTGATATGGATATTGGGTTAAGAGGGTTAGGTAGTAACCAGGATGTGTTAAACCTCTTACAATATGCCCCTGCTATTAAACTCATTGATGTGTTTGTGGAACATGGTAGGACTAACCTGTCAACCCCAAATCAAAGCATGAATCATATAATTCATAGCTTTGATCCTTTCATGGGGTTGGACTCAGAGTTACCAGAACAGGAAGAGGAAGTAGGCTTGGAAAATGGCTTAGACTTGAACCAGGCCTTGGACTTGAACCATGATTTGGACTTGAACCAGGGGTTGGAATTGATTCAGGGAAGTGACAACCATGATGATATAGAGAGCCATAATAGTAATGAGTATGATGAGGTATTTGGTATAGATGATGACTTGGAGGATTATGTAGATGGTTATGTGGACTGGTTTGGTGTAAATGGAGAGGGAAGTGAAAGTGTGAATGTGGAGGGTGATATTGATCCTTTTGAGGTTGATAATTTTGAATCAGGGGATAACAATGGCAGTTTGTGCAAAGGCAGGACCCAAACACAGTGTAAGGAGATTGACTTCTATTTAGGCCAGACTTTTGGTAATAAAACAACCATTATCAACCTAATCAAGCAGCATTCAATTCAGACTAGAAGGGACTTAGTGGTGATCAGAAATGATGCTGCAAGACTTAGGGCCGTTTGTAGGGGATCATTGCCAAAGTTAAAGGAGTCCAGTGGGCCTATTAAGGGAAGAAAGACTGGTTGGAGAAAGTCCAATGGGCCCTGTTGTCCATGGGTTTTGTATGTATCATGTTCAGAAAATGAAGAAACTTGGACTATGAAAACCTATTTTGACACCCATAAATGCTTCCAAACGAGGGAGGTTGGTATGTCCACTGCACAATTCCTCTCAAAGCACATAACAGAGCAGATCAAGGTAGATCCAAATATGCCATTGAAGGCAATTCAATCCCACTTATCAGAGAAATTTGAGATCTATGTGTCACCTGGAAAGGCAATGAGGGCAAAACAGATGGCCATGAAGAAGATCTGGGGAAACTATGGGGCACAGTACCAACACCTGAGGGATTACCTATCTGAGGTAAAAAGATGCAACCCTGACACAACAGTTAAGATGGAAGTTGAGGAAGAACCCAATCCAGCTAGTGAAACCAGGAAATTCAAAAGGGTATACATATGTTTAGGTTCTTTGAAGAGAGGATTCAGGGCAGGTAGAAGGGATCTGTTGGGACTAGATGGTACTTTTATGAAAGGTCCATTTCCAGGGCAAATTCTAACAACAGTGGGCATTGACCCAAATCAGGGCATATATCTAGTGGCATATGCCATAGTAGAGGCTGAGAATACAAGTTCATGGATATGGTTCTTAGAATGCCTTGGAGATGAACTTGATCTTCAAAGAAATTCCAACTTCACTTTCATTAGTGACAGACAAAAGGTATGAATCAATTTCCTCTGTTTGTGGTTTTCAATTTCCTCTGTTTTTGTAATTGAATTGTATTCTCATTGTTACACTATTTTGAAAATAGGGCATTCTTCCAGCAATTGCCAATTTGTTCCCTTCTGCTGAGCATTGATACTGCCTCAGGCATATTCATGATAACATGAAACAGCAGTGGAATGGGAAAGCATACAAGGATCACTTGTGGCAATGTGCAACAGCCCCCACTGTCCCACGGTTTAAGACTGCAATGGAAAGTTTGAGAATGTTCAATTCAGAGTGCTATGAATATTTGAACAAGATCCCCCCTCAATCTTGGAGCAGATCACACTTCACAGGTATATTTCAACCTATTTTTACTTTGGTAAGTATATATGTCAACTTGTTTTTACTTTGGTAACATATTTCAACCTGTTTATACTTTGGTAACAGGCAGGTGTCACTCTGATGTGTTATTGAATAACATGTGTGAGGTATTCAATAGACAAATTGTTGATGCTAGGGATAAACCAATTTATTCATGTCTGGAATACATTAGAGTGTATCTAGTGAAGAGGATAGTGAATGTATGCAAAGTGATAGAGAGTTGTGATGGCCCACTTACCCCAACTGCAAACAAAATCTTGGAGACTGCCAAGAAAGAGGCATCCAAATATCAAGTCTTGTTTAGGGGAGGAGATAGGTACCAGGTATGTATACTAAAAAAGAGGTTATTATGCTTTGTTTTAATGGTATTTACTGGATATGGACTTATTTCTTTCCTATATAATAGGTTTCTGGCCCTTGGAATGACCAATGCATAGTAGATGTGAGAGCAAGGACATGTTCATGTAGGAGGTGGGAGTTAACTGGAATTCCATGCAAGCATGATGTGGCTACAAACTGGAACATGGGAGCAAATGGTAACAATGTGTTACCTGAAGATTGGGTTGAGCATGTATACAGAGTAAGCACATGGAGGGAAATGTATAGCTTCAAGATTGAGCCAATCAATGGAAGTCTGCCATGGGAGAAAGGTGACTGGGCAACAACTTTAATCCCACCAACTCACCATAAACAGATTGGGAGACCAAAGAAGAAGAGAAGGAAGACACGTGAGGAGTTGTCTCAGAGGAGTGGGGACACTGGTAAACTTCCTAGGAAAGGGAAGACTGTGACTTGTGATAAGTGTAAGAATCAAGGACACAATTCCAGGACTTGTAAAGGGAAAGGGGGACAAGGAGGGAAAGCAGGGAAAGCAGGGCCTTCACAGGAAAGGGCATGACTTGAAGTTTGTGTTTGTGTGTTTTGGTAGTTAATGGTTTGGTTGGTATATATGGTAGTTATGGTTTGGTTGTATGGTTGAAACAGTTAGTTTGGTGGTTTGGTGTTGGTTGAAAACAGTTAGTTTATCTGTTTATGTCTTAGGTTGGTATGTATTGTATTTATGGTTGAAACAATAGCTTTTGTACTGTAATTATTGGTATTGAAAACAATTAGTTTTGTGTTTACTCTTTGTGTTATGTTGTGTCCTAAAACAGAATGGAATTGTATGTGTTATCTGTGTCTTGCAGATGACCAAAACAGGTTTGGTTTTGTGTTATCCACAAAGGTACCAAAACAAGTTAGAGTTCTGTTATGTTGTGTACCAAAACAGGTTTGGTTTTGTGTCTTGCAGATGACCAAAACAGGTTTGGTTTTGTGTTATCAACAAAGGTACCAAAAAACAGTTGGATCAAACCACCAAAACATTCACCTACTTTTATAACAAATAGGATGTCATTACAAATAGTACCAACACAACTAGTTTTATAACAAACAGGAGATGATTTGGCACCATTACAAATAGTACCAACACAAAACTAATGCATACATTGTTCCCCAAATGCTAACCCATACACACCTAGTTTTATACCATCCACATCATTAAGAACACTAACGTACCATCCCCTAAATGTATGCATTGTTCCCCAAAAGCTAACCCATACACAAAAAACAGATCATGTCAAGGCTAAATGCATGAAATACACAAATAAACTCCAAGTGATGACCAAGAGCATATTCAACTTCAAAATTTCCATGTCTTTCTCTCTGACACATTCTTCAGCTCTGTTTTTGGCTTTGAGTAGCCCAGGAATGACATCAATGGACCTTGAACAAATAGGTGGATCAAACCACCCAAAAAAGGAACATTGGCCCTGTTAACAGAAAAAACTAACTTTTATTAGCTAAGCATGATTACTTGCAGAAAATGTAGAAAATCGTAACAGTGTACCATTCTTCCACATGTATAGAACCTTCGACCAGGATTTGCGGTGGTCCATGATGTTTTCACAGCTGCTTCACATCCACAATAACATAGCACCATGATTGTTAAAGAAGAAGAAGTGTTGAATCGTCAAAGGAGGAGGAAGGAGGAAGATGGAAGTTAACAGAAGGAATGAAGTGAAGAAGAAGAAGAAGGAAGGCAGGTTAAAATAGGAGGGAAATAGTGAAAAGACGAAATTGCCCCTGACACTAACGAAGCCATTTAACCCCGTTAGTAACCAGACCCCGAATCTAGCGTAAAATCAAAACCATGGGTACAACAACTTGACTTATGAAACCACATGTATTTGTTTAAAAGAAATCACTAAACCTCAGGGACCAAAAGTAGAGTTTACTCTATTTTATGAGTTGTACTGAATATTTTTATAATATAATTAATTGTGTAATCATCATAATAGAGAATATGTTGGAGATGAAGTGAATTATTTTAGAAATTTTAACTTTACTTCTTCATTTTAGAGAAACTGTTAGAGATGCTCTTACTATGCAATGCTCCACACTCGGTTACCAAATGTCATTTACTTAATGATTGTGTTAAATCCTCATTTCTAATTCATCAAATGGAGTTAAAGAGTCATCGTTTCATCAACATGCATAATTACAATATCTCAATCTCATCCAACTTCAACTTAGAGCATCTCCATTCTCCAATGAAGGTTATTACAACAACCTTTTGATATGATTTTAATATTCATTTATCACACATCCAATAATGACAACTTCATCACAATACATGAAAGACATGATATTGGCAATAGAGGGTGCTTCATGCTACACCAAAAATTTTGTTGTGTATGATGATGATACTGACATACCCAAATTAATTAACTGGCATCATGATGGTGTGTTGCATGTATGTCGCGAAATAATTGAGCATGTGTATTGTCTGATGACAAGGAACCAAGATTTCATTCTTTAGAAAAACTCGGATTGTAGCTTTTGAATTTCATTTTTTAATACCTCATATTACTCTTCGTACTTGCGGATTTTACTGTACGTTAGGTGTACCACATCTTTATATATATATATAATTACAAATAAACGAAATGTTTAATGATAAACTTCTACTTGATGTACATATTTATGATATCGAGTGATATATATAAATTTAATTCTTGTATGGATTAAATTTTTGTCTCTTAAAATAAAATCTCAAGAGAGTTTTAAAAAACTTGTTTTTATAAAACAAACATGGAATTTATATTGCGAGAGATTTTATAAAATGTTTTTATTTGAGGACATTCTCGACAAAATTTTGTATTCTTTTTGGATGAGATTTTATAAAACTAATCAAAAGCTAGATCTTTTTTAATATAAACACCGGAAACTTTAAAATCCAACATTTTTCAGCTTCATGATTATGTTTAAAAATCATATTTATTATGATTTGACTTTGCTCAGAAGTAAAAAAAAAAAGTAGCATTTAATGCAAATAACTGTCAAAGTTAATGTGTATATCCACTACAAAGTGTTTCTCTGTCACTTTAGTAGTTTAGTATTTTCAATGGTTGATAACAACTTTTTTTTTTGAAAAGTGACAATGCGGACGTCCATTTGACATTTGGTGCATAATACAGACGTCCACTTGTTCCTGAAATTTCAAAATTATTGTTTAAAGCTAGGGTTTTTGTCTAGTTTTCATTACCCTTTGGGAGAATTCTAGTCCAAAAATCCATCTCTCTCCTCAATCTTTCTCAAGAATTATTCAATCATCTCTAGTTGTTGTCTTTTTGCCGACAATTTGAATGGTCACTCCCAAGCAACTTCATTTATATCTGATTGTATTATCTTCTCTATTATCATTTCATGGTTGAACCTCTTCTTCTGGTTTGTTATCACTGTAATCTTTTCTATTGACTGTCATTGCACACGTTCCAAGGTTTCTTAGGTTGTAGTCGGATTTCTTGATGTCAATAGATACTGTATCACTTTTTCTAATCAGTTGTTGCAATCTTGGTTCAAATATATTTTTTTAGGGGGGAGGGGGAGGGGGTTTGGTTTGGGAATATGAGGCAAGGAATGTGAACGTGACTTGATTTAATTGAAAAGTAGTGTTTATTTTTTATATAATGCAATGAATTGATTACCCTACCATTTTGGGTGAATAAAATCCATTCCCTGATTATTATCTTTCGCTCAAGTTTTCTCTTGAAACTCTTCCACTTTATCTTGGGTTCACCAAAAAAGGGAAGCGATCAAGCGAATGGCGTCAATGATGATGAAAGTTGTCAGCAAGGAAGCAACAATGTGAAGCCGTCTTTAGCAATTGCTTGTTTGGTTATGTAAGAGCATCTCCAATAGCATCACTAAAATAGAAAAAAATGGGTTTTGGTTTTGTTATTCTTCTCCAACAGCATTGCTATTTTGTTTGCTAAAATAGAGATTTATGGAGAATTCTATAAATATAGAGAATTCTCTATAATTTTCTAAATAGGAGAGAGAAATAATTATTTTATTCAACTCACCAATAACATAATTTTTTATCATTTTATATTAAGTTTTTCTTTTAAAGTGTATTGGGAATATAAATTAGAGAATATTATATAATATAATTTGTGTTAAAATCTCTAAAATAGCAAAGCCGTTAGAGATGAATGTAACTCTTTTTAGAGATTTTAACTTTTGATTCTCTATTTTAAAAAAATTATAGCAAACCTGTTGGAGATGATCTAATGCCTTTCTCCAAAACATTTTTGAGTTTTAGGTTTTTCTAGATGTTGGAGTTTGTTGCTTATGAACTTTCCCAATTTTTTATTATTTATAATTTGTGTTGCTAGACTTGTTGATTGCATCTAGCCATAACTTGACAACTTGTCTATTCTTGCAATTTTAGGTTTGAATTTGTTAAGGTTTGTAATCATGAAACTATTATTTTGTCTATTTTGCATATATGAAAACAACGCAAAGGATTATGTGAGAAATTGAGTTTTTCTTTTTTTAGAACGGCAAAGATGTTATATAAAACTAGTAAGACGCTCAAAGAAACAACAAATTATATGTTAGAGATAGCTAGAGAAAGGATTTTGTAACCAACTCACCCAATTAATGTTAGACTTTCTACTACTATTTGAAATACAAAAAAACGAATGAGTTGCAATGTTACCCCCAACGCCGCTTTCTGAGTTAGCTTGAGAAGTGAGAGAGAAGTAGATCTAAACCCTTGATCATTTTTAATCTCAAACCACTCATGAATCGCGTTTAATATGAGGATTGATCTAGTGCATCTCATCCTAACATGCATCTAACGGTTGATAACCCCTTATCACGTTTATCATGTTAATAAATTTCTCACGAGAACCTAATTAACCTTATAAAACAATAGGGATAAACGTGTTCTTGTTTGTATCAGTGTAAGGCTATGTTTGCAAACTAACTGATAAGCTAGCTGATGACTTGGAGCATCTCCAACAACTTCTATAAAATAGAGAAAATTGAAGTTTTGTTCTCTAATTGTTCCAACAGCTTCTCTATATTGTTATCTAGAATAGAGATAACTCCAAGTTTAAATAATTCTCTAAAACTTGGTAGATTGAGAGATAAATTGTTTGTTTATTCATTCCCACCAATAGGGTTGGGTTATTATTATTTTTTACAAATTCTTTAAAAAATGTATTCGGATGATAAATTTAAATAATACTTTAATAATATAATGAATGTTGAAATCTTTAAAATAGAGAATCTGTTGGAGCTAAATGTAATTGATTTTAGAGATTTTGAATTTTGGTTCTCTATTTTATAAAAATTATAGAGAAACTGTTGGAGATGCTCTTATAAGCTAGCTGATACCTGATAAGCTAGCTGTTGACTGATAATCTAGCTGATGAAAAAATCATGTTTGACAAAGACTAGCTTATAACTTATAAGCATGTAAAATGACCAAAAATGACATCTTTGAAAAAATATCAATTACAATATTTAATTATATAATTAAAATAAATTTATACTAATATAATATGTTAATTAATTCAAGCAATGTAGTAAAGAAAAATTAAATAATATAACATGTTAATTAAAAGAATTTAAAATTTACTATTACATATATACTATAAATTTTAAATTTGTTAAAACAAGTTTTAGAAAAAATGTACATTAACTTATGATTTTAAATAACCGTTACATATAACATAAAAAAATAATCAAATAATAATTAAAAAGATAATAATAATTGATAAAGTAAAAAATATTGATTAATACTAAAAAAATATATAAAAATAATTTATAGGATTAACAATAACTCTAAATATCAATGTATGATTAAACTTTAAGTTAATAATTTTTAGTTGATATTAATTAATATTTATTAATTATTAATAATTAAATTAAAAAATAAATATTTATTTATAATAATAGTTAATAAGTAATAATTAATTTTAATGAGATCAATATTGAAATATTCACAAAAAAACTACTTAAAAGCTACACAAAGACTACTCCAAATAACGTTTTAAAAAACTAGCTTATCTAGCTTATGATCATCTAAATATGGACCCAAAAACATTGTTAAAATAGAAAAAAAATAGGTTTTTATTTGTTATTATTTTCTTCAACATCATTGCTATCTTGTTTGCTAAAATAGAGATTCATGTAAAAATCTCTAGATATAGAGAACTCTCTGTAATTCTCTAAATAGAAGGGAGAAATAATTATTTTATTCAGCCATCAATAACATAAATCTTTTATCATTTTATATTAAGTTTTTATTTTAAAGTGTATTGAGAATTTAAATTAGAGAATATTATATTACTATACTTTGTATTAAAATCTCTAAAATAACAAAGCTGTTGGAGATGAATGTAACTCTTTTTAAAAAGTTAACGTTTAATTCTATATTTTAAAAAAATTATAGAAAACCTGTTGAAGATGTTCTTGGAGCATCTCCAACAGCTATGCTAAAATAGAAAAAAAAAAGATTTTAACAATTTTTTGCTCCAACAAGTATATGCTATCTGGTATGCTAAAATAGAAAAATTGTGAGAGAGAAGATAAAAATCTCAAAATCCGGAGAAAATTTTTCTTGTACCTAAAATTAGAGAAAATATGAAAGAGAAATAATATTTTATTCTTTCCGTGAATAAGAGAAATTGAATTAAAAGGTTAAGAAGAGACAAATAATATTTTATTAATGTAGTGATTATTTTAATATTTTAATTAATACAACGATCTTTAAAATAACATAGCTGTTGAAGATGAAAACAATTTTGATAGAAATTTTAACTTTTAATAATGTATTTTAGAAAAAATATAGCATAGGTCTAGGTTTCATAAACTACAACCATAATGCGTAGAGAAGCACGGTTTATGGTTCAATCATTGTTATGAACACCAAATAATCGATAGAAATGTTTAACATGGGTGATTCTATTAAGACACCCCTCTAAATGCTAGTTAGACGTCCCTCTAATAGTAATGATTACATAATAATTTTTTTTATTGATAGACATCATTATATTTTATAATTAAATATTATCATTATATTATTGTTATTTAGATTCTAAATTTTAAAATTTAATTAATAAGATAAATATATAATTATTAATACCTCTTTCTGTTTTTCCAAATAAAGGGAAATTAATTAAAATACCCTAAGTCAAACCATGTTTTACTGAAATACCCAAAATCTCTCCCACTTTGCAAAAATACCCCAAAAATCCGCGATGGGAGCCCGCGATCGCGGGCTCATCCCGCGATGGGGTTATTTTTGTGACTTTTCAATTGCAAGGGACCATTTTTTAAAAATTCCAGGGACCATTTATGAAAATTTTGATATTTTGGCACTGTTCACCCCATTTCGTCCATTTTTACGAATTTAAAATGAAATGTTACACTTTCAACCCCTATACTTATTTACTAAATTTACTTTATACCTTTTACTTTCATTATTTTAATTTTACATTTAACACATATAATCGTTTATTAAATAAAATACGTTAAAAAATACGTTTTAATTTTAACAAATTACACCATTATAATCGTCTCTTCGATATGTTCGAAATGAGCCCAATCTTGAATTTTTTTGGATTTATATATTTTAATATATATCATATACAGTTATACACTACATAAAAAAAATATTTTTTATATTTAAAATTCATACTCTTATAGTTAATTATTTAATTTATGGTACATCTCTTATTTTTTTTTCAATTTTGTTTTACACTCCTATCGCATTAACATAATAATCATATATTAACTAATTCATTAAATCGTTTTAAATTATTATTATTTGAATGTGTTTATAGATTTCGTCTGAAAAAGTTGCCTGCATGATTCCACTTAAAAAGTAACTGCAATATTCGTCTGCTCTTGAATAAAGGTCTTTCATTAGGCAGAAAATTAGTCTTTAAGTAGTCAAACATAGCTAATTAATGAGAATTTAGATCAGATTTATATGTTACTATCAAATGCAAGTTTCTATAATATAGATATTGTTCTACATTACATGATACCAATTTTTGCATCATATGAATCACTTCCAGACAACAAGAACCAATACCCCAATAATCAAGAAATAAATGCTTGTTCATCCAATAATCTCTGTATTAGGATTATCGCAAGTTTCATAAACCTACTTACTAGGTGTTGGAAATATGGGTTTTACTAAACTTTGGACGCATTTAAATTTATATATATGTGTTATATATAACTAACTTTTAGTAGGTTTATGTTCTTCTATATGAGATCTTCGAAATGATATATAATGCGTCCAAAATAGAGTATGTGTGAAAGAGATATCGATACTCAAAGTTGAGTAAATGGATGAAATTAGCAAAAACCAAATGAAGTAAACAGTAAGTCAATCACAATACTTTAACAAAATAAGTTAATACTAAAAATAACAATTATTTAATGTTACATAAACAACCTAACGTGGCCCTATTTGACAATGTTCATAAATGGACTCCGCCATATGTATGCGGAAATCTTTGGCAACAACCTCGGCCTCGTCAGGGTGTACCCATACCTCATTTTTATTTATCAACATTTGGACATTACGGCATACCCAGACACCGCAATCTGCAGTTAACCCGGCCTGCTGGGGTGCATTCTTGGCGAACTTATAGCGAAAGGCACCTGTCATTTCGCGACGTCTAACATCCTTGACCCGACAAAAGAAGTCATTCAGCACAGCTTTAAACTTTGTCATTTGCTCTTCCAATTGCTGTCTGAAGAGACTGGCACTGTCGCTATCATATATGGCCATGGTCATAGCGTCAAGTTCAAACACTCCAAGCAGCCAATGTTGGGGATTAAGGCATATAGGGATGTACACCTGAAATATTACAATACTAGACAACTTAGTTAGCAACAAAACAAGTTAAATAAAATAAGAGTAAAACGATTTACATACCACATCGAGGAGAGCCCAAGAGGTCCCTTCCACGCCATTGCATGAATTAACCACGGAGGTGGGACCTAGATGCTCAATCAACAAGTAATGAAAGAACATACTGAACATCATGGTCCACCTCGTGTCTGTTCCACGATGTCTTTGCAACAACGAGACCCAACAATCGATGTGCTATACATAAAAAAATAGATGGTTAGACATGTAAAATAAATATATTTGATTATATGACTATAATTAAACTTCATACTAACCACATCCAGTAAGTCAGACTCCAAAGGGTCAACGGCCAGCAATACATTGAAAAACGAAGGGGTGATTTCCAAGTTCAAGTGAGGGATGAAGATCAAGGGGGGGAGGCGACCAGTCCGGCACATCCTCAATATTTCCGATGCCGGTTGAGGCTCCGGTGAAGGCACCTTTCCCTTTTTCTTTCCTCCCTTCTTTCCCCCCGCTTTCTTTGCTTGTTTTTTAGCGGCCGGTGGTGTCGTAGATCCTTGTTGGCCAAACGGGTGACGAAACCATTGTGAAATTGATCGCGGCCGCTTTTGAGGGAGCGGGGTCACCTGTGGTGGTGGATCTACAACATCCATCGAGTCATCGTTATGCTCCGAGAAGTGCTCCGAGAAGTGATCCTGGATAATAGGAGACCCCGTCTGAAAATTACGTTACTCAATGTTTTAAGTACAATTTAGGAAATGTTCACAATTAAACCAAAACTACCAAAATAACTTACAGTATGCATTTCCGGCCTGTAATAGTCATCGGCCGAACCGCCAAAGATGTTTGTGATTGATGTGGTGGCGAACGGCGGCGGCATCTGCGAGGTGTATGCCCCCGACATCCCGGCCTGCGTGACATTGATCATTAAAATAGTTACAAAATTAGGATTATCGATATATAACTATAATGGTTACTCAGTGTCACTAACACTCTTCGGGATAGTCGAATATGATGTGGTGGCGAACGGCGGCGGCATCTGCGAGGTGTATGCCCCCGACATCCCGGCCTGCGTGACATTGATCATTAAAATAGTTACAAAATTAGGAACAAACATATAACTATAATGGTTACTCAGTGTCACTTACACTCTCCGGGATAGTAGAATAGGATGTGGTGGCGAACGGAGTTTGGGACATCCCGGCCCCCGACATCCCAGCCTGCGTGACATTGATCATTATAAGAGTTACAAACTTAGGAACAAACATATAACTATAATGGTTACTCAATGTCACTTACATTTTCAGGGAATGACGGATGGGATGTGGTGGAAAACGTCGCATGTGCCCCCTGTCCGAACGGAGCGGGGATCGGTGTCGTACTCGACAGCTAAAACAAATTTAGAACGTAATATTAATATACAAACTAAATAAACGTGGCCAACAAATTAAGTTAAACACTAACATTGACAGCGCTAAACTGTCTGTAGACTTCCTCCAGATAGTGTACACGTGTCTCTAGCGGCCCGTGGACGTAGTCCCACAGGACTTCATGTGAGCCACGCTGTGGCTCGTAGGAAGGGGCCGCCTGATATGGATTGTAGGAGGAGGAAGGGGGCGCCTGGTAGGAGGAGGAACGGGGCGCCTGGTAGGAGGAGGAACGGGCCGCCTGGTAGGAGGAGGAACGGGCCGCCTGGTAGGAGGAGGAACGGGCCGGCTGGTAGGAGGAGGAAGGGGGCCTGTCGTCGTCTTCCTCATCTTCGGAAGTAGGGGGACGTCGAGCCCTTTCCGCCTCTGCGTCAATAAAGGCCACGCTGTCTCTGTACCAATCTGTGCCCATCTCGTCGACAGTAGGCACAAGGCGATCGGCGGGCAAGAGTGGTTGCTAAATATATGATAAAACATAAAAGAAATTAATAAGCGGGACTAACGTATGCAAATTGTAAACATAGTAAAAGAACTTACATTTCTAGACGCTTTGAAGAACTCAATCCAAAGCGACCTACTTAGGGTAACACGCTTGTCCCAACGGGTTCCCCTAAGTACTCGATCGTCGCGCTTGACGAAATATCGGATTGATGCGGGAAACATCTCCAAGATCCATATCTGGAATTAGACAAGAAGAGCAATTACGTAAAAAGAAAAGCCAAACAGTTTGTATGTATTATTAACAATTGTTATACTACGTATCTAACCTTGAAGGCGTATGTAAAACCACAAAGATTCATCTTTGCATGTCGATCGGCGCGTCTGCCTATGGCTCGGTGCAGATTAGAGTAGCAATGTGTCCAGATATGGCTACCCCACGGGTAGCTGTTAAACAGCTCAAGGTCCTCGACGGCCCTAAGGACCGTCGATGAAGCATGCTGGCTATACTCACGGCCCAGGAAGCCCATATCCACGATCACCACCAAGCATACACGGACAACATCGTCGTCGGTTAGGGCACTAAGGCCCTCTTTCATCTTTTCCCGGGCTGCCTTCAGCTTCAAACGAGATGCTGAAATGCCGAAAACTCTAGGAACGAAGGAGCAGTCTTCTAAGGGAGGAAGGGGGGAGCCTCTCCAAAACGTAGTCCTGTAATTAGACAGAACTCCCGACGCCCAAAATGCAATTGAGAGCCGAAGAAATCAAAATGCATCTCCTCCGGCTCAGCGTTGGCGTCCTCGACCTCCAACTGTAGAAACATGTGTACTAGCGTAGGGTCGCCACCAGAGTAAGACACATCCATCCATGGCCCGAACGGTGTCCCTCTATAGATGGTCTCAAGGGTATCTGCGCGATCACCTAATCCCCTAAACAGCGCTCCTAATTCCTCGATGTATGAAACTTTGCACCTTACCGTCAAGTCGATGTTAAAGAAATCCTTCTACATAGTCATTCACAGATGTTATAGTTAGTGTTATATATAGATGCTGCAGTTTATTTTATTTTATATAGATGTTGCGGTTTATTTTATTTCAACGTATAATAGTGTTATATATAGATAAAGTGCGGTTGTATTTTATTTCAACGTATAATAGTGTTATATATAGATAAAGTGCGGTTTATTTTATTTCAACGTATAATAGTGTTATATATAGATAAAGTGCGGTTTATTTTATTTCAACGTATAATAATGTTATATATAGATAAAGTGCGGTTTATTTTATTTCAACGTATCATATTGTTATATATAGATAAAGTGCGGTTGTATTTTATTTCAACGTATAATAGTGTTATACATAGATAAAGTGCGGTTTATTTTATTTCAACGTATAATAGTGTTATATATAGATAAAGTGCGGTTTATTTTATTTCAACGTATAATAGTGTTATATATAGATAAAGTGCGGTTTATTTTATTTCAACGTATAATAGTGTTATATATAGATAAAGTGCGGTTTATTTTATTTCAACGTATCATATTGTTATATATAGATAAAGTGCGGTTTATTTTATTTCAACGTATAATAGTGTTATACATAGATAAAGTGCGGTTTATTTTATTTCAACGTATAATAGTGTTATACATAGATAAAGTGCGGTTTATTTTATTTCAACGTATAATAGTGTTATATATAGATAAAGTGCGGTTTATTTTATTTCAATGTATAATAGTGTTATATATAGATAAAGTGCGGTTTATTTTATTTCAACGTATCATATTGTTATATATAGATAAAGTGCGGTTGTATTTTATTTCAACGTATAATAGTGTTATACATAGATAAAGTGCGGTTTATTTTATTTCAACGTATAATAGTGTTATATATAGATAAAGTGTGGTTTATTTTATTTCAACGTATCATATTGTTATATACTAGTTTAGTACCCGCGCAATGCGGCGGGATGCAATATTCAAATAAATGTAAGCAAAAAATAAAAATAGAAATTACAATCATGCAATATTCATACGGTTTGGGTTTGGTTTATAACTGAAGTCTTTTATGTCTAAATTTTTGTTTAAACAAAATAGAAATTACAATCATGCTTTAATCATATACAATCATCACTCAAAACCTCTCGATAAACCACATTTGATGTGTAAACTCCCTTCGGTTTGAACTTTTTGGTAGGCTTCACTAATATCTTTGTAGTGCCACGTGATATACCTCTGGATAATGCCACATAAAGTTGCCCGTGTGAGAATACCGGTTCTGGTAGATAAACACCTACCACCGGAATTGTTTGTCCTTGAGCTTTATTAATTGTCATTGCAAAACAAAGTCGAATTGGAAATTGCTTTCTCTTCAATTTAAATGGGAAAATGTCATCTTCGGACGGACATAGAGGAATTCTTGGTAAAAATACCCTCTTACGAGTATGTTGACCAACAGCTATTTCCGCATCAATGACGTTCGGTTGAAAGCCTCTGCATATCAACCTTGTGCTGTTACATAATCCATTCGAAGGGTCGATATTCCGCAACAGTATTATTGGGCATCCAATTTTAAGTCGGAGGTAATGAGGGGGCAAACCGCTAACAGTCAGTGAGTTTAAGAATTCCACTGGATACAAGTTATTCTTATCGTCTTCTGCTTCGTCAAAACTATAGTAAACTTGTTCCTCTCCGCAGAATCTTTCGATCAACTGATCATTAATCTCGTCGACATGCTCATTTTTAGTTGTTAGTATCGCCCTTGAAACGATATAATCTGAAGCAGTCCCGTTGGTTTGCAGAGAAGGAAATATTGCATCGATCAAAGCATCCTTCGATTCATCGTGTTTGGTGTAAGGAATGGCCATGTCATCAGGTATGCAAATAAAGTTTCCGTCCACAGTTTCTTCTTCTCCATCACCGACTCGTAACAGAAAATCTGAAAACCATCGATCAGTAAGTGCTCTCATATTGATCGTTAACCGCAACTTTTTAATCGAAGACCAAATAGGTGACATCCGTAGGCTAGAGTCTACAATCTGTGCTCGGGTACCTTTTCTCGTTACTGGCAACACCTGTCTAAAATCACCTCCCATAATCATTATCTTTCCACCAAATGGGAGTTGCACCCCAGTGATGTCTTGCATTGTTCTATCGAGTGCCTCCACTGCTTGCCTCTTTGCCATTGATGCTTCATCCCAGATGATTATTTTTGCATCTCGGAGTAGTTGAGCAGTTCCACTTTGTTTTTTTATATTGCACACAGAATTATTACTAAGACTGAGAGGAATCTTGAACCGAGAGTGAGCCGTTCTCCCCCCTGGCATGTTATTAGCGGCGGCACCCGATGAAGCGGTCGCAAGTGCAATATATCCACGGGAACGAACATTAGCGAGCAAAGCTTTGTACATAAATGTTTTTCCGGTTCCACCTGGACCATCTACAAAAAACACACCTGGACGATCATTATCTACATGACTCATGATCTCATCAAATGCATGTTTCTGGTCGGGATTTAGAGAGTCTCGGGCACGCAAATCTTCGTCTTCCACGATTATGGAGTACTCCTCTTGTACCTCACGAAATGCCCGTGATTCTAAATTGGCGGCTGCATTTATGTTTGGAAGATCGAAATCATCGAGGTTCTTACCCATAGATTGTAAAAAGACCGAGATATCTGTAAGAACCATATTTCGGACTATCTCAGCATTTTCGTAGTGTCGTCTGTAATCCTCAGAGAATGAATCATAATGTTCATCCCATAACTTGCGAACATCTCCCGGCTCACAATAAATCAAGATCGTTGCGAATAGTCTTCTAAGAGCATTGGGAAACTGAAATAAGGAGGCCTCAGCAAGACAATGCGATAAATTACCGTCGGTCTCTATCAAACCTCTCTCAAGAGCTGCTTTTCGAAATGTCGGGTGTAATACGCCATTAACCGTGTAAAGATCTTCAAAGCATGTAGGTCCACTAACATGCGAGAGAAGTAGGCGTAGATAATACCGTTCTCCTTCAGCAGGGTTAGCATGAACCAGTCGTCCTCTCGTTGGTCTTCGGCTCCGAGTATTCCATTTACGTGTTTTGTCATTCCATGTGTAATGTCTCGGAAAATCTTTGTACAAATATTGTCTCGCACTCATATCTGTTTTATTCCTCTCAAAAAATGCGGTCAACATTGATCTCTTATCCTTCTCTCTATCAACAATATCTGTCATAATATCATTCTCTGTGAACCTAACAAACTGCTTATTCGGAAGATGGACCTGCAAAGCCATCACACAAGGGTGGATTTTAGATAGAGGAAAGCTAAAAATCCGCCAAATCGCCTCAGGTGGAGAAACATATCGTGCATCTTGAAATCTTTTTATCTCGTTAATAACAACCTCTTCTCTATCAGGATCGACATGAATAACCTGTTTGTCATGACCTTTGTAAACATACTTGAAAATATATTTCACAGATATTATACTTGAGCAAACCTCAACATTGATGTGACAGTTGAACATCATTAGCAACTTTGGGTTATATGGGACCACCCATCTATTATCTAGGATACCGCCTCGGACGTCCGCCTGTATTCCATTGTTTCTCCTCCTATACATCGGATATGAGTTATCTGCTTGCGTCGTCTTGTCGTTGAATTGTTGAGGATATCTAAAACGACATTTTCTTGGCTCACCTTGCATACAAGGGCTGCATGGTTTTAAATGACCGCAAGGACCATGCGTCATGTGCATTATCACCAATTGATGCATTTCAGGATACTTTGTTGGGTCCGGGATTTCGGCACACACGACCTTGTCGTAATGGTCTGGGTTTGTAATCTTGTGTTGCGGCTTCATTATCATGAGGAAATGTGCATGTGGTAATCCACGTTTTTGAAACTCGATGACATAAACATATGCCTTAACCTCGCCGAGGATGTGCTTCTTGAAGAGTTGATTTTTGAGATCCTCCAATTTGGCACGAAAAACCCTTGCAACAAGGTCCGGCCTATCTTGTGCCCTCTGACCGTCCTTTAACTCTTGACGGATTTCAGGCCATCCTGGATTACACGTCATGGTAAGGAATATATCAGGTTTCCCGTCATCTTGAACTAAAGTCATGGCATCCATAAATCGTCTCCGCATATCACGTGGGCCTCCGATAAAACTTGCAGGAAGCACAACCCGTTGTCCAACTTTACTTGGTTGACCCTCACCAGCATTGACGCAATCCACAACACCTTGGTATAAATCTGATCTTATCTTCGACTGGTTTTTTTCAATAAAATACAAACGTGAAGTCTCTATCTTGATGTACATGTCTACAACAAACTGTTGAAACAATCTTCCCCCCGATAGAATCACGTTCTTAGTCGGCCGAATTTGGAACTTGTAACAGTAATAATCTCGCATCGTTACTGTTTTCCTACCCCCTCCCGAGCTAACGTCTGCGTAGTATTGATTTTCAATAGTATAAATTAATAAATGAGTGGATAAGGTAAGAAATATATGTGATAATGTTCGTACCTTCAAGATCTTCGTCCAAGTTTTCGTCCTCATTAACAATTTCATCGATGCATACTCCATGTCTGGGTATCCTCGGATGCCATCCAGACTCACCGTTGGGGAAAAACAAAGGATATGATAAGGGATCATAACAACTATAGTGATGTTCAATTCTTTTACTGTAGTCGGATCTCCCATACACAACAATACTTCTCCTATATGCAGTGATGTTGTCATTTCCTTCAACCCAAATACCAGCAACCTGTACAATGGTAGAATTTTCTTTAGTACCATGCATATGATGCATTTTATTTTAAATAAGATAAAATAAATACTTGTATTTCAACCTCAGATGTGGTCGTTCGGTTGTACACCCTCTGGTCAAGTTCCACGGAAGCATTCAACGTGACTCTATAATTGTCGAGAGGTCCTAGCTCCGCAAGGGTTCGAAACGTTCTCACGTATGGATTTATAGAAAGCACACGAGTCAAAATTTCAGTGACGTTTCTATCAAGATTTGGCCATTGTAGTCTATGCGAAAACTCAGAATCGGCATCATAAAAGTAAAGTTGTAAGTACCTAGGTTTTCCATCCCTAGGAACTAATTGATCAATTCTATGATATATTGCTCCTTGAGCACGAAACGTATATACTCCAGATGACATATTGTTCACATTATTATCCAAAGTTACTCCCATTGACGCGAAGGAAAAGTTTGTGTTATATGCACGAATATTGTGCATAAACACTTTGCCTAACTCTGACTCCATTGTAAATAGATTGCATAGTTCTCCAGGAATGGGTGAGTATGCCAACTTTGTCTTCCCAATCATGCAACAAAAGGAAGGGAACTCAAATTCGAACAGTTTTGCTCCACAATGTTCACATGCATTTTGTTCCTTCAAGACACGATGTTGTGTAGGGACACTATCATAAACAAAACTGTATGGATCCTCGTGCTGGGTCTCAATGTTTCTATTATTTTCCCTCATTCGTTGACGATAGTTCCGATTAATAATTTGTCTCCTTTGAGCAATAGTTAGTGCACTGACAGGGGTTGTTTCACTGATAACGCTTGTTCCTTGTGTATTAACAGCGTTTCTGTTATTTTCTTTGCCTCGTTGATAATAGTTTCTATTAACAGTCTTTCTTCTTTGAGCAAAAGTTAACTCACTGACAGGGGTTGTTTCACTGGTATTCCCTTGCGTCGTCTCCAATGGAAAGATATTTGTCATGTGTTGACTACTTCCTTCGCCAAGCGCTATGTAAGACATTTGAATATGAAAATTAAGATTATTATAAATAAATGGTAAGATAGAGATCAAAAGGAAATACTAACTTGGAGATTCTTGATTCACGACTTCGTCAAAATGAGGTTGCAGTATTCCACGTTTATTTTGAATGCCTATGACAAAATACCTAATTTCATTTAGTCTCTATTTTATGTCAATTGAAAAGTACAAAATAATAATAATGCATAGTTTTTACCGTTGAAGTTATCATGTGTCAACCTCGAACGTAATTGGCTTGTTCCTTGCGTATTAACAACATTTCTGTTATTTTCCTTGCCTCGTTGATAATAGTTTCGATTAACAATCTTTCTTCTTTGAGCAGAAGTTAACGCACTCATGGGGGTTATTTCACTCATATTCTCTCGCGTCATCTCCATGGGAGAGATATTTGTCATGTGTTGACTACTTCCTTCGCCAAGCGCTATGTAAGACATTAGAATATGAAAATTAAGATTATTATAAATAAATGGTAAGATCGAGATGAAAAAGAAATACTAACTTGGCGATTCTTGATTCACGACTTCGTCAAAAAGAGGTAGCAGTACTCCACGTTTATTTTCCTTGCGTCGTTGATAATTGTTTCGATTAATAATTTGTCTCATTTGCGCAAAAGTTAACGTACCGTCAGAGGTTGCTTCATTGATATTCTCTTGCATTGTCTCCATTGAAGGGGTATTTATCATGTTTGTCATACATTGACCACTTCCTTCGCCAAGCCCTATTTTTCTCCTTTTATGTGTTTCTTTTTGGGAGACATCAACATTTGTAGTTTCTTTATCGACAATCGTCATTGCATACCTTAAAACATTCACAAACATTCACTGAATGGACACATACATGTTCAAAACATTTACTGAATGGTCACATACATGTTAAAAACGATTAGAAAACATTCATTCACAAAACATTCACTGAATCGACACATACATGTTCAAAACATTTAGAAAACATTCATTCACAAAACATTTACTGAATGGTCACATGCATGTTCAAAACGATTAGAAAACATTCACTAAATTGTCACATACATGTTCAAAATAACGATATAACCAATAAAAATACCACAAAAGTTAACAAATACATGTTCCAAAAATCTTCACAACAATCACAAAAAACACAATAATAATCAACTTGACTGATCACATATTCTCAACTCGGAATAATTCTTAAGTTGTATGCTTCCGGCATTTCTGGACTGAAGACAATCTGGGTTAAAGCCGTAGAATTTAAAACGTTCACTGAAAAAAATTAGAAAATACCCTTTTAGTAAAATTATATTTTTAAATTGAAATAAAAACAAAAAAGTAAAATTAATAAATATTATACTTGGATATCGATGGATAAGCTTAACCCGAGATGCATAAATTATTGAATTATTTTGTATGGCCCGAGCTATCATCCCAATACGTGTTTCTCTTGTATCATACAACCTCAACTTTATTTCATGCCCCCTATTAGAAATAGCAAAGTTAGTAATAACACAATTTGGCCAATTTGTTAATTTGGTAATTGATTAAATTTTAATACAACTTCAAACTTACGTTTCATCTTGTAAAACTAAATCACACGAACCCAATCGAAATACACCATAATATCTCTCATACGTAACTCGTCTTCCCCTTATGATTCTTCCAACTACATCTAAGATATATAAATTTAAACTTGAATATCAATTTGACATGGTAAAATATTTAAATATATTTAAATTTAACTAAAAAATTAATTTACCAATTAACATCTTTCTTGTCGTCCTATCTTCAACAAGTGTTCTTATCGAAGGCACCGATGGATAAAACACAAATCCTCTTTGAACATCCCCCGGCAATGGGGTAAACCTTGTGTTTCTACCGATCAAAATTTCATACTCGGTGTAATAACCCAAATTAAGCAATGTGATTTAAATAGAAGTTAAGGGTTAAAACCGTTTATTTTGAAAATGTATGAGGGTAAAGAAGGAAAATTGGGAAATTAATTCCCAATCTTTTGGTGCGCCACTTTTGTCAGGAGAATAGGAAAACAATTCTTTTAGGGTTAGGAGTGTACTGCCATAGTGAAAGACAAAAAGCATAAAGAAAGGGGAGGAGCCATGGAACTTTCGTGAGGAGGAAGCAGAAAGAAGAAAGAAAAGCAAATGGTCTTGTGAGGTGTTTTGGTGTGCAGCCGGCAGAGAGAGAGATCGAGAGGGAGAGAGAACGCCGGCGAGAGAGAGAGAACGCCGGCGAGAGGAAGAGAGAGACAGACGAGAAGAGAGAGATCGTGAGTGCGAGAGAGAGATAGAAGTCGAGAGAGAAGAGAGAGACGACGAGGAGAGAGAGGCAGAGAAAGACGAAGGTGGTGACTGGGGTTCGTCGCCGGCGGATCGCCGCTGCAGGTGGTCGCCGGCGAGTGGGAGAAAACGCCGACGGAGAGAGAGATCGTGAGAGAGAAAGAGAGAGAGAGCTTTGTGAGAGAGAGAGAGAGAGACTGCGAGAGAGAGAGAGAGAGCATCAAGAAAGGGAGAGAGAGCTGCGTGAGAGAGATGAAGGTGGCGGTGGCCGGCGGTGGTCGGCGGTGGCCGGCAGTGGTGGTCGCCAGAGGTGGTCGCCGGAGCTCTAGACAACAGTTTTTCTCCATTTCGTGTGGTTTTATTCCGGTAAGAAACCCTTCCATTGCATTGCTCTCTTTTCGCGTTATGTTAGATTTGTTAGGTTTCTAAGTTGCACCTAGTTATGTAATCTGAGAAACCAAATAACAGTGTTAATATAGAGTCTTGATTTCCAATTCATATTGTCAAGATAAATCAAAGGTTGTGGGCTCTTGGTTAGGATATAATTTGTATCAGTTTATAAAAGATGTTTTGTCGTCGAAAACGTGTAGAGTTAGAGGTTTGGCTCAACCCTCATCGATTTAATTGTTGGACCGGATTGTAAATTTAAGAGAAGGGACGGAATGACTATTTTAATTGGAATCGAAACCTCATGTGGACCGAAATTGTTGTTTAATTAACTATAGTGGATTTGAGGTTAGATTTAATTAAATATAGTGGAGCCGAATTAGAATTAATTTAATTTGGGGTAAGTCACGTGGGCCGGTGTCTTAGCTACTTAAATTGGACCTTGCAAACTTTATAATCAAAAGTGGATTGATATTTATTTGGACCAAATTGTTAGAATTGTTAGTGGATCTGATTTACTCATATTTTCGACCGAGATGTGTAGATTGTTAATTATAGTGGATTTCGATTTATTAATTAGTTATGGTATGATTTGTTAATACTAGTGGGATTCGGTTTATTAATTAATTATGGATTCGAATTCTAGTAAGTGAACCGAGATCCTCTTTTCACAATTGTTAGTGGAGTCTAATTAAATAGTTGGGGCGATGGGATTGTTTTCTCATTGGATCAAAGTGTTACTTAGTGCAATTCTCCTTTTGGGTCGGTACTAAGTGGACCGAAAGTTGATGTGTATTGGCTTGGTATGAGTATAATCTAGAGGTGGCCGAGAGTTAAAAATAAGTAGTTTAATCAAGTGAGTCAAGTAGGGGTTTAATAAATTAAGTTGAGAAGTGGATTACTAATGAAAGCCCAATTTATGTGATGGGTGTAAATTGTAGGTTCATGTTGAGGTGATCGACACGAGTAAACATTTATAATCTGGACCTCAGGTGAGTTTTCTAAACTAAAATGTGTGGCTTTTAAAGTGTTTTCAAAATGTGTTATGAATGTTGAGAATTGCCATGCTTTATTATTATGCTTTAATTGCATGAAAGTTGTTTAAAGTTTTATGTAGAATGTATGCATACATCAAGGAGACGTAAACTGGCAAAGACGGGAGAGTAGTTCCGCCAGCTCTCGTGCGGGAAGGGAGGTCCCTATATGCCAGGAGCGAGGCTCCGCAAGGCAGCATGAGGCTGACTCGTTGTCACCTTCGGGTGGCTTCAGGGTGTCAGATTACGAGGAGGCGGACTTTAGTTCGTATATGATTTTAACGTGTTGAGTATGATTGTTTTATGCTGAAAAGATAAACTGTTTTAAATGTTTTGATAACTGTTAGGAGGGACTCACTAGACCTTATGGTCTAACCCTCGCATTTTCAAATAAAAACCTTTTCAGGTAAGCAGGTACAGGAAGGCTATAGCAAGTAAGCAGGGTGTTAGCATAATGAAGAATGAATAGTGTAGAGACACTATAACTTGCTTTTAGTATTTCTCAGTTGTGTATAGGTTGTTTCCGCCAGCCTAAGTTATTTTAGACAGATGTAATGAAATTTTATGGACCCAGTTTTGTAATTGGTTAATATTAACGCTATGTATGTTTTATTTAGATTGGGTTGTTACAGTTGGTATCAGAGCCGTAGTTTAAGGGATTTAGGTGACCGGACGGGCCTAAACTTAAACTTGGGAGTAGAAATCACAACTGAGAAATAGGAAATGCGTTAGGAGGACACTATTATAGAGATAGGACTAATAGGGTACTGAGGACTGTCATGTAAGGTAAGTTTGAAATTCCACCTGGCCAGTGTAATTGCGAACTTACAGGTACATGTATGTGCTCAACCTGCCTTATTATTCCGATAGTAGTCAAAAGCTAGTGTTTATGTCGCGTGCCGGTACTGGAGAATGTCAGTAAGATCCTTGAGAAGTAGATTGAGACCCATAGTCGGGAGATATCGTAAAGGATCATTTATGATGTGATATATGTATACATCGTAAAGAAGAAATACTGCATAGAGTGTTATGAATTGTCTAGAGGTAGCTCTTCGTAGACTCGAATATGGGGAAAGTTTGAGTTGAGTAAGACCCCTGTTTCGGGAGGGTCCCAGTTCTAGAAATCATGGGATAGGTCAGACGGGATGGTAAGAAAGATCAGTGTCGAAATTTTGAAAGTGTTATAGAACTTAAATTTTTATTTATTTATTTATTTAATCGAGCTTTTAAATGGCAGAGTTAATGACATGAGATGCCTATAGTGAAACGAAAGCAGGTAGAAGTAGAAAATGAGATAGTGATTAAAACGAAATAGTATGAAAGGGTTGAGTAAGTGAGATGTGGAAAGCGTGTTCAGTAAGTTGTTGTATGACCGAGAGGACGACCGTTGGTTGTAGGTGAGGTGTCAAGGACAAGTTGTGTGAGTAAGACGGTTGACCTTAGTTGGGTGAGTAGCCTTCAATTGCAAGTAGAGTTTCATGCATTGAGTTGTACATGTGTACATGAATTTTTATAAGTAAAACGAATGTGTAAATTTCAAATTTGAACTAATTTGAGTCGGCGTGTACAAGCGTATGTTTAAAGTAAAATGCAAATCCATTTACATCCTATAGTAAAGTTTTGAGGTTTACGGTTTGCAAAATATTCCACTTTTTCATGACAAGTTAAATTATTGCAAAAGTCAAGAGACCGATTAAATGCAAAACTTTTATAACCAAAGTGAGTAATGGTATGTTGAAGTATTTATGAGTACGAAAACCAACTGATTTACCTGACGACGATAATTCTTTCAAAATTGTGCCAAATAAAAAAAATTCATGCAATATATCATTGTCATATTGACACCGTTCGGTAGGAGTAAGATTAAGTTTATGGAAAGTTGCATGCAAACGGTTCTCGAGATCATTGTGCAGGGCGTTGAATTTATAAGTGATGGGAGCATGTGTACCCAACATGTATTCAAGTGTTGTTTATTTAAAATGATAAAGTGTGTGGAATGATTTATTTAATGCGTTGTCATGCATGAAGGCTATGAACTCACTAGGTCGTAGGATGTTGCATTTTTTTAAAGCTAAGAAAGAACTCAGAGAGTGGAGAGTTGTTGGTCAAATCAGGAGAGGACGTTGTAGTATCGGGATATGTGTTCCGTCAGTAGTGGATGATAGTATCGGTTGTATGAGGGTTTGCACCCTTGCGCGGCAACTGGAAGTACGATTGTCAAGGGACGGTTGTGTCTAGAGGAAGGACTTGAAGCCTTCAAAGTGATAGTTTTAGCAACTCGTTATAAGTAGTATTGTGAAGAAGAAACGAAGTGCCCACGGTGTTGGGTATGAGTCTTGAGGTGAGCTTGTAATATTGATGTTACAGGAGTGAGTTCAGAAAAGAGGGGGACGTATTGCGAAGTAATTATGATATGATGGTAGGATTAGATTCCGTAAAGGAACCCATGTTTAAGAATAAATTAAAAAAGTAGTTTCAGGTTGTCGGTTGCTGTAGAATTCGATAGCTACATAAGATGGCCGAGGCCGAAGACGTGAAACAAAAGGTTAGAAATTAATAGGACACCTTATAGGGGTGTTAAGAGGATGGGAAGTGATCATTTTGAATAAACGCTCTATTTACGAGGTATGGAGAGATACGTAGAATGAGGAGGCGTGTAGCACAAACGAAATGAGTGTGTAGATTTTACCAGTCGGTTAGAGATGTGTTGTGTTTTGTAAGGACACAGATCGAGAAGAGCTAACTGGAATGGTTGCGTGGGAGCTAATTGAGAACTCGTGAATTATAGTTCAACAAGTTAGGAAAGGACTATTTAGTGAGATAGACTCGATTGTAGTATTCGGGAGGATATGAAGACAGGTTTGAAGTGTGTACGAATAACCATGAGAGATTTGGTCTGCAGGGTGAGGTTATAGATGAGGAATGCACCGTTATGTAATGGCATTAATTGCCAAGGTAAATGTATCAGCTAGTGTCGTAGTGATGTGGTGATAGAGAGAATGAAAGCATCAAATAGAAGCATTTTGGGGGGTTTTCGTGTGAGATGTATGATTGTTAACCAGGATGTTCGAGCACGTAGGGGTAAGTTGACGTTGTGGTGTGTTTATGATCGGGATGGAATGACGGAGTAGTAATGGAAGATTACCCAAAGGAGAAACCAAGTGTTTTGGTTGTAAAAGTCGTTAGGTAGGTATATGTTGGGACCATTGGAAGTTTAATGAGGATGAAGAGTGTGTTAGTCAAACTGTGTTATAGTAAATGCTAAATCTCTAAAGAGCGGGAGTTATTTCTTATGTGTAAGGGAATAATCCTAGAAGGAAATAGTTGGAAATTTGGTTATGTTTAAAGAATGACATGATGATGATTAGGAGTCGGAGTGGTAGTATGATCATTAGTTGATAGATGTATAAACCTTTGGTTGGTTGATTAAAAGTTTATAGAGTTGTTAAGTGATGGCATTCTTTTGTTATTGCAGGATGTGTTATAATCCTACCGAGATTCTTACTAAGAGTTGATAGTGGAGTGATGGAATGAGTAATTTCAAACTTTTATTTTGGAAAATTGTGGATTGTTGAGTTACTAAGTGGGAGTGTTAGTTGAGAAATCAGTTTTTGACTGATGGTTTTTGTGAATACCATCTTAACGAGAGGTTGATGCTAAGTTTTTATAAATGATAATTTATGGTGGATAAAAGGATATGAATCGCATCGCATTTTGGGGTGTGTCTTTTGAAACAAGTTGATAATTAAAAACTGTATTGAGTGGGTCGAGTTAAAGTTGTTTGTGATAAAGAGAAGGAAATTGTACAGTTTGGTGCGGTAAGGATCAGTGGTTATACTGCACTAATCGGGGGAAAGTGTTATTGAGATTTGCACTGATCGTTAAGGAAATTATTTAAAGTAAATCTAAGTAAGAAAGTCGGGATGACCTTTTGTGCGTCCATCTGATCTTATGGTCATTGTGGTTAATCGATAGAGTTTTAGAACCCGAGTTTCATGGTGTTCCTGAAGTAATAGAACCGATTTGGAAGATGAAGGATGGGATGATTGTATGTTCCAGTTATGAGCAAAGATTGTGAGTTTAATCAGGATTGCGCAGCTGGGGCGTGAAGGTATGTTACTATTGTTTTGTTATTAAGACTATCTCGAGAGCTGAGATTTAAGCTTTGTTAATCAATTTTCGCCGGTTATCTTCGGAGTGAATTCCGGGACGGAATTCCATTAACGAGGGGAGATTGTAATAACCCAAATTAAGCAATGTGATTTAAATAGAAGTTAAGGGTTAAAACCGTTTATTTTGAAAATGTATGAGGGTAAAGAAGGAAAATTGGGAAATTAATTCCCAATCTTTTGGTGCGCCACTTTTGTCAGGAGAATAGGAAAACAATTCTTTTAGGGTTAGGAGTGTACTGCCATAGTGAAAGACAAAAAGCATAAAGAAAGGAGAGGAGCCATGGAACTTTCGTGAGGAGGAAGCAGAAAGAAGAAAGAAAAGCAAATGGTCTTGTGAGGTGTTTTGGTGTGCAGCCGGCAGAGAGAGAGATCGAGAGGGAGAGAGAACGCCGGCGAGGGAGAGAGAACGCCGGCGAGAGGAAGAGAGAGACAGACGAGAAGAGAGAGATCGTGAGTGCGAGAGAGATAGAAGTCGAGAGAGAAGAGAGAGACGACGAGGAGAGAGAGGCAGAGAAAGACGAAGGTGGTGACTGAGGTTCGTCGCCGGCGGATCGCCGCTGCAGGTGGTCGCCGGCGAGTGGGAGAAAACGCCGACGGAGAGAGAGATCGTGAGAGAGAAAGAGAGAGAGAGCTTCGTGAGAGAGAGAGAGAGAGACTGCGAGAGAGAGAGAGAGCATCAAGAAAGGGAGAGAGAGCTGCGTGAGAGAGATGAAGGTGGCGGTGGCCGGCGGTGGTCGGCGGTGGCCGGCAGTGGTGGTCGCCGGAGGTGGTCGTCGGAGCTCTAGACAGCAGTTTTTCTCCATTTCGTGTGGTTTTATTCCGGTAAGAAACCCTTCCATTGCATTGCTCTCTTTTCGCGTTATGTTAGATTTGTTAGGTTTCTAAGTTGCACCTAGTTATGTAATCTGAGAAACCAAATAACAGTGTTAATATAGAGTCTTGATTTCCAATTCATATTGTCAAGATAAATCAAAGGTTGTGGGCTCTTGGTTAGGATATAATTTGTATCAGTTTATAAAAGATGTTTTGTCGTCGAAAACGTGTAGAGTTAGAGGTTTGGCTCAACCCTCATCGATTTAATTGTTGGACCGGATTGTAAATTTAAGAGAAGGGACGGAATGACTATTTTAATTGGAATCGAAACCTCATGTGGACCGAAATTGTTGTTTAATTAACTATAGTGGATTTGAGGTTAGATTTAATTAAATATAGTGGAGCCGAATTAGAATTAATTTAATTTGGGGTAAGTCACGTGGGCCGGTGTCTTAGCTACTTAAATTGGACCTTGCAAACTTTATAATCAAAAGTGGATTGATATTTATTTGGACCAAATTGTTAGAATTGTTAGTGGATCTGATTTACTCATATTTTGGACCGAGATGTGTAGATTGTTAATTATAGTGGATTTCGATTTATTAATTAGTTATGGTATGATTTGTTAATACTAGTGGGATTCGGTTTATTAATTAATTATGGATTCGAATTCTAGTAAGTGAACCGAGATCCTCTTTTCACAATTGTTAGTGGAGTCTAATTAAATAGTTGGGGCGATGGGATTGTTTTCTCATTGGATCAAAGTGTTACTTAGTGCAATTCTCCTTTTGGGTCGGTACTAAGTGGACCGAAAGTTGATGTGTATTGGCTTGGTATGAGTATAATCTAGAGGTGGCCGAGAGTTAAAAATAAGTAGTTTAATCAAGTGAGTCAAGTAGGGGTTTAATAAATTAAGTTGAGAAGTGGATTACTAATGAAAGCCCAATTTATGTGATGGGTGTAAATTGTAGGTTCATGTTGAGGTGATCGACACGAGTAAACATTTATAATCTGGACCTCAGGTGAGTTTTCTAAACTAAAATGTGTGGCTTTTAAAGTGTTTTCAAAATGTGTTATGAATGTTGAGAATTGTCATGCTTTATTATTATGCTTTAATTGCATGAAAGTTGTTTAAAGTTTTATGTAGAATGTATGCATACATCAAGGAGACGTAAACTGGCAAAGACGGGAGAGTAGTTCCGCCAGCTCTCGTGCGGGAAGGGAGGTCCCTATATGCCAGGAGCGAGGCTCCGCAAGGCAGCATGAGGCTGACTCGTTGTCACCTTCGGGTGGCTTCAGGGTGTCAGATTACGAGGAGGCGGACTTTAGTCCGTATATGATTTTAACGTGTTGAGTATGAATGTTTTATGCTGAAAAGATAAACTGTTTTAAATGTTTTGATAACTGTTAGGAGGGACTCACTAGACCTTATGGTCTAACCCTCGCATTTTCAAATAAAAACCTTTTAAGGTAAGCAGGTACAGGAAGGCTATAACAAGTAAGCAGGGTGTTAGCAGAATGAAGAATGAATAGTGTAGAGACACTATAACTTGCTTTTAGTATTTCTCAGTTGTGTATAGGTTGTTTCCGCCAGCCTAAGTTATTTTAGACAGATGTAATGAAATTTTATGGACCCAGTTTTGTAATTGGTTAATATTAACGCTATGTATGTTTTATTTAGATTGGGTTGTTACACTCGGCACGAAGAAAACTATATTTTTCATACCTCGGATAGTCATAATTGGTTCCCTGAATTTGGAAATGCTCTAAAAGGAAAACACCTCCCACCAAGTTTCTTTGTCTATAGACATCCATCAAACTACGTGGAACAATTGCAGCTATTTTGTCCCTCTAACATATATAAATATACAACATGTAATTATAAATATTAGTATCTTTAAAAAATATATTTTTCAACAAAACTGAAATATGATCAATTTCACTTACATTTTGGTCAAGTAAGATGATATATAGTTTTTCTTGATTTTCATCTTCATAAACAAATTCAACTCGGACACATGAAAAGTTCCACCAAACATGAGGACATTGTAGTGCTGAAAAATGTTCAGCATACCACCCTAAATCCATTTCTACAAATTAAAAAAAATTATGAAAATCACAAAAAATCACATAATAAAATTGCTTTATTTCTATTGTCACTTAATAAAAGAATCACTATATAATTAACAATTAATCCATCCATTATCAATCGAATAAAAACAAACGAAGCACAAGATGAAAAATGCAACATGGCACTTAAGATTTCATATGTAAAACTACAAATAAAACACTTTATTCTAAAATAACAAGCAGTTTTAAGGCATAACAACAAAAATGAATTGATTTTGATCATTTGACTAAAACACTATACTATGTCTTATGCTCGACACGTTTTTAGTTTAATTCAATCGTTACAACAAACTTAATTGGTATTTCTATTTTTATTTTATAAAATTTTAATATTTAGAGTTTTGATATTTATCGTCCTCTTTTTTCTAAGATTCCAACTTTGTTTCATTGTGCATCTACAACTCCTAATGTTCAATAAGATGCTTTGTAAATAAAATCAACTACGCATCTTATTTCATTTATGTACTGGTATAAGATTTCAACAATAGTTTTGATCTCTAAAGAGCTATTATTTCTAAATATATATTTTTAATAAATATTGATGATTATCTTCTTAATTATCTCAGTAATTAATAACATTATTTATATTAAATTAGTGGATTAGAATGGATCATGAATGAAATAGTGTTTCAGTCCGGTTTGGAGTGAGGCCTGATCCGGCCGGGTATGCCATCTCTAATATATAGGGACATGTTCAAAAAAGAACATCCTTAGTTTACGAAAATGTAAGAACATTTCTAAGCTTCCAAATTATTTATATCGTAATTATAATTAAAAGAAAAAAAGTAAACAATTAAGTGGTTTTGTATGTATTTATAGTATTAAAGATTTATTCCAAATTAAATGTGTTATATTCTGATGGTTGATAAAAATCTCTACTTATACAAAAGAACCAAAATTTTTTAACATTGAATTTAATTATCATGCGTTTTTAATCTTGAACATTTTTCTAATAGTGTTCAAAAAGGCAATGGTCTTAAGACCGTTTGTTTTTTTTAACGAAAACAATATCTCATTTTGCCCTAAAACCCCTCAGCCTTGATCTCATCACCTCCCTCAGCCTCCATCGCCTCCATCGCATCCCTCAGCCTCCCTCAGCCTCCATCGACTCCCTCAGCCTCCCATCTGCTCCTCCAAATCGAACTCCAAATCGAGGTCTACAATCGAAGTAGCTTTCAGCAAATCGATTATACATCGTCTTCTGCAGTCGAAGATCCTCTCATCCGCCATCATCGCCTTCTCCAAATCGAGGTAGCCTTCATCACCTCTCGAAATCGATTTGATGTTTGTTTCTTCAAAATTATTTATTTTACCATAAGTTAGTTGTCCTTAGCAATTCATACATTAGAAGTAATACTTTCTAGTATCAATATGAGTCAATATACTGGTTATGTTTGGTTTACTCTCTGGTGTTGTGTTTCTCTGTTTCAAAATTTCAATCTTTGTGTTCTTTAATGCCAGAGTGCAGATTCACAGAGAGAGACTGCTAGCCAGACGATGGAGCTGATAAAGGTACTTTAAGGGGTTGTTTATTTACCTCTTAATAGTTTCATTAAGAGGCAATCTCTGAATCGCTAAGAAGTGAATCTTGTTTGGCAAAAAAAAGTCTGCCTCTTAATGCTTCTAAAACCCTCTGAATGATTTTGTATCTTGGACCTCCCTTAACCATTTAGCGCCCTAATTTCATTCTGAACAATAAGCAAACAACCATATTTCATTTTGTACTCTATCATAAGGGCCTCTTAATCATTCTGACCACTTAATAATTTTGCACCAAACCATTCAGCAACAGCCAAACAGCCCAAACGACTCGCTTCCTAGATGATCCCTCTAGAAGAAGGCGATTCTTTGGGCGTTTGTTTACCTTTTAATAGTTCCATTAAGAGGCCACCTCTGAATCGCTAAGAGGTGAATCTTGCTTGACAAAAAAAAGTCTGCCCCTTAATGGTTCTAAAACCTTCTGAATGATTTTGTATCGTGGGCCTCCCTTAACCATTTAGCACTCTAATTTCATTCTAAAAAAATTACAAAACGATCCTATTTCATATTGTACTATATCAAAAGATCTTGTACTTAATCATTCTGCACCACACCATTCAGCAACTGCCAAACAGCCAATCCTATTTCATATTGTACTATATCATAAGATAATTGCCAATTGCCATTCAAGTGGCCAAATCTTCTAATATAGCCAAGGAATAATCCATATTCTTTAATTGCAGAACAATTTACAAAAATAGTAGATACAGACATGCACAATACATAAACCACAACAGCTTCCAATTCCCAACCAAAATCCATTCTGCTTTGTCCCATGAACTTTCAACCAAAAATCATTAATTTTGGCTCCAAAAACAAATTTGACAAACCACAATCCATGATAAACCAATGGCAATTGAAAAAAGCTTTTTGACCGGTAATGCATTTTTCACACAAGGAAACGAAGCAGCAGAGAGCTTACCAGTTGATTAGAGGATTATTTTTGCAGCAGGGATGCAAAACTGTGAAAGGAGCAGAGAATTATATAAGAGGTAAAATAAGATTAGAGATAACTATTAAGTTTTTAAATTCTAAAATCGCCAGCTATAGATAACACTAAAATCGCCAGAAACTATATGTTTGCAGTTTGCACTAATATAAGAAAATGAGTGAAAAACAATCAACAAAAAAGAATACATTTGCAGTTTGCACTAATATAAAGTATATGGGAACAATCAAACATTGCTCTAGAGTTTTAAAAATCATTATAGATAAAAGAAGATTGCAAAATTACGAAGACCAGACCATCATGCATATAAAATGATTACAAGAAATACTTAGAAACAAAAAAAAACACATCTTATAATCTTAATAAGAAAAAGCCCAACAAAACCTCCCAAAAAACCTAATAAAATAAAATTCTAACTTGAAGAAACCCATCCTAGATAATTGCCAATTGTCATTCAAGTGGCCAAATCTTCTAATATAGCCAAGGAATAATCCATATTCTTTAATTGAAAAAAGCTTTCTGACCGGTAATGCATTATTCACACAGGAAACGAAGCAGCAGAGAGCTTACCAGTGGAGAGAATTATTTTTGCAGCAGGGATGCAAAACTGTGAAAGGAGCAGAGAATTATATAAGAGGTAAAATAAGATTAGAGATAACTATTAAGTTTTTAAATTCTAAAATCTGTTATCCAGCGTATGTATGCATATATCCAGGGTAAAATAAGATTAGAGATAACTATTAACACTAAAATCGTCAGCTTAGTTTTTAAAATTAAAATTAATTTTTTAAGACTTTAAGAATTTCAACCAAAAATCAATAATATCTTCCTTCCTCCTTCCCAAAAGAATACTATCTTGCTTGAGGTGAAAAGGATAATCAAAAGAAGTATTTACTTATAAACACTTACAAATAAATGTACTTCAACATTGTCATCAATAAGTAAGAAATTGAAGACTATTTCATAGCCCATAGCTATATGAAACAATTATGAGAACACAAAATATTCATTTGACATCCTTATAGTTTCTCTCTTGAGCACTACAAAGCAACCTCATTTAACTATAAAGTTAGAAAACAGATGTTGTTGATAGATAGAACATTTAAAATGAAAAGTAAAAGAACTGTCTTTTTGAACAACATATCTGGTGTTTAGAATTTGATGCATGATATTAAATGCAAAATATCAATTGTACAGCATTAGAAAGCTCGTTAGAAATATGCCTCAAATTTGTTTTGTGGGTATTTCTGGCTGTAACGTTTGCCAGCAACTGAAAGTAGTCAACAGCAATCAAATGCATTTTAGCAAATAGCAGTTATGAACTTATGGTAACATTATCGACTGTAAGCCACAAAAAGTAACAAAATAGCATTAAGATATCATTATTGTTAGGTTAATCAAACAACAGGATGGATACAGTAATGAATCTGATGTGTACATGCATGATAAACCAATGGCAATTGAAAAAAGCTTTCTGACCGGTAATGCATTATTCACACAGGAAACGAAGCAGCAGAGAGCTTACCAGTGGAGAGAATTATTTTTGCAGCAGGGATGCAAAACTGTGAAAGGAGCAGAGAATTATATAAGAGGTAAAATAAGATTAGAGATAACTATTAAGTTTTTAAATTCTAAAATCGCCAGCTATAGATAACACTAAAATCGCCAGCTATAGATAACACTAAAATCGCCAGCTTAGTTTTTAAAATTAAAATTAATTTTGTAATATCATTTATTCACTAAAATTAAAACTAAAATTAACACTATGAAATATTGATTATTCATGGAAGTTGATTGTTTACTTGTTATGGTCTGTTTCAAACAGCCCAAACAACTCGCTTCCTATATGATCCCTCTAGAAGAAGGCGATTCTTTGGCCGTTTGTTTACCTTTTAATAGTTCCATTAAGAGGCAACCTCTGAATCGCTTTTAGGTGAATCTTGCTTAACAAAAAAAAGTCTGCCCCTTAATGGTTCTAAAACCTTCTGAATGATTTTGTATCGTGGGCCTCCCTTAACCATTTAGCACTCTAATTTCATTCTAAACAATTACAAAACGATCCTATTTCATATTGTACTATATCATAAGATCCTCTTAATCATTCTGACCACTTAATCATTCTGCACCACACCATTCAGCAACTGCCAAACAGCCAATCTTTCTAGTTACTTTGATATGTGAATTTACATTGAGCATGGGAACCAAATGAATAAAAAGATTCATGTTTGGTTTGGGAAGGGATCGTGGATTTTTTTCTTTGCAATGTTTTAACACCCTGGCGACCTGATGGAACTTTCCCCTCTATTCTCTGATGACAGCCGTGTTGCTGAGGCTGCTTCAATTGCACAGAAATTGCGTAAGTACATTACTGATAAATACCCCCTCCGTCCGAAAATAAATGTCCACATTTGTATTTATAGTTGACACAAAACAATTCAACTGGCTTCCGTTAATTGATACAAACAAAATTATTAACACGAAAAACAAACAAAAAAGATGATTATCATTGCTTGTAAAAAAATATAAATGGTACAAAGACCAATAATTTCTTTTCAAATTAAAGAAAACAGTATATCATAATATCCAATATATCATAATATCCACTTCTGTTAGTGTAATCGTAGCAATACATGGAACATTGGTCCCAAACATAATAGGACTATTTTATATTTAAGAAATGAGAATTTAACCAAAAGAAACTTAAAATGATTTAATTACCAAACCAACTTATATATTTACCCGGTTTAAAATGCTCAAATTGATAATATACTATTTAACAACACCAACTCAGATTGAACAAAGTAATAATATATAATATATTAATATAATCCAAATAAAAGATGAAACAAAGTAAATAACCAAATAACCATAATAATTTAGAAATTTGTCTTAAAAAAACAATTCAAACAAAATGAAAACCGCTAAAAATCGTAAACAAAACAATTAGAAAAGTTTTCCATCATGAAAAAACAAATTACTTCTCAAGTTTGGGGATTATCAAATCTGTAATGACTTCTTCTTTCTCATTTGAAGGAATGCATGTTTTAGGAGATTTTGTTGTTGACCCTTTCATTGCATCATCGACATCATAAACTTCATCAAAATCACGCTTCAGATCGACACCTTTACATATCCTTTTCTGATACGTTTTTTCTTGTGATACCGGACTATCTGCCGTGCTGTTATCTACATTGTTTGGAGTTGCATTCTCACCCGTAAATGAAACAGCATCCTTCAAATAAGATAATAGTGACATGTGTTATTTTAGAAACTCCTTAATAATGAATAAATTTAACAGCTACATTAAAAGTTATCTATAATACCTTTAACTTTTCCACAGAACCAAAATCTGTTGAAAGAATGTTTACAGAATCGGATTCAGCAGGCTACATAATTAATTATAAAAAAATGTTAGACAACCAAAAATATGCAGCTCAATTGAAATTTAGTTTCGGGTAATGATAATTATTACCCGTTGAGCACTAAACCTCATTTCCAGCTCATTCAAGATGTTCTCATCATCAGTTAATTTTGAAATACCGTAAACAAAACAACTGTTTTTGATGTTGTAGTTATTAACTTCAATCTTTATGGCAAACTTTCTATCAAGCAAAACATTCAAATCATCTGGAAACATCTCCAAATCACCATGCTGAAAAAAATAAATATAACTTTTACATTAATAAACATTATTCATAATATTTTAAAATTAACGTAAATAGTTAAGATAAATAAAATTACCTCTTTAATCTTTTCATATAGTTCTATCGCAGATTTATTAAAAACTTTGTTGGCCTCCCGATCAAACAATGTCAACGATACAATTCCAGTATCATCTTGAACTCTCAAAGGAATTTTGAATCTAAATAATTTTAAATTTTAACATCAATATAATAATATAAAAGATATAGATAAACATTTTAAGGTAAATAATACTTACTTTGGCAAAACATCAGTGTCTTGCCCTTTGCATTTTTCAGAATCACATTGAAATTCTTCTGTCTCTTCAACCAGACCTGAACCATCATTTTTGTCTGTGACAATGTACGTAGGTCGAACCTTTCTACTACACCTTTTGCAACCCATGTAGAACCAAGGAATGTCTTTGCTAAATGCCTTAACTATGCCTAAAATAATCAAGGACTTCGCCTGTATAAAGTAGTGCATTATTGATATAATGGAATGATTGAATAAATGAAAATGATATTAAATAATAAGTACCTCAACAGTTTCGCTAATTTCAGCAATATTTGCTTTACTGTTGTTGTCTAGAAAATCTTCACGATATGAATAAGACAATCCAGAAAGCACTGTAAGTTGTTGTGACGATTTAGATTCGCCACTCAACCCAAGCAGACTGTTTAATAGGAAATATAATTACGGATCAATGTAAATTAAAAAATAAGAACACATAAGATATATATTAAGAAATAAACTTTACTAACCTATTTCTGAAATCCTTGATTTCATCAATTTCAGAATTGATGAACAACCTCGTACCATTAAATGAATTTGAAAGAGAAGGTTTTTCTAAAAAAGAATTAATATTTGAAGTTAATATATTGTTGCTTAAACGAAATACATATTTTATAAGTTAGACAAACCTCGGTAAATCTTGACCATTGCTAATTGAATTACAACAACGACAAGACCCTCGTCTTTATGAATTGAAACATATTTATTGAATTGCTCAGCAAAATCATCCCACAATGTGACATGCAGTTTAAGCCCTCTAAAAAAAGTTTAACAAAGGAATAATGTTAGAAGTGTCAATATTAACGTTTGTCAATTAAAATAAAAATACCGACTCCAAGTCCTTTATTTCAATTTGCAGTCGTCTCTTCGTTTTTCCTTTGCCATCTTGAAAGTTCACCATTGTCTCACATGCTACAACCTCACCAATGACATCTATAAAATGATTAAAAAAATTAGTATAAAGAATGATGGCATAAATAACATATATTAAAAAATTTAGTAAATTTAAAATAATTAATTAACTAGCCAACTGCTGTATCTTCTGGAATCATCTTTGATATCACGCTTTGATATTTGACAAATGAAAAACCAAATAGGGAACCATTAAAATCCAAGCAGATAGACACTGAAGTTTTGTAATACAAACTTAACTTGTTTGTATTATCAATTAACTTGTATTTTGAGGCATGTCGAGCAATTGTAGGATTTTTTATGAATATGGCAGCCCCTTCTTGAAGCAAATCTTTAAACTTTGGCACCCATTTTTGTAGAACATTAGCATGGATTTTAGTGCCCTGAAAAAATGGATATAGAAAAATCAGAATTGTTGAAAAATAAGAAGATATGATGAATAGGAAGCTAAAAATTCAAATACAAGTAATTTTTTACCTCTTCATCCATTAATATCATCTCAATGGAATAAATTTGTTCAGGATTCTTGAACAGCGGTTGATTCCACAAACGGATGATTCTAACCTTGACAGTAAAATCATCTTCTTGTATATCAAGGTGGTTAATAAGAGTAATATTCTTCCCATCCATTATTCTGTAATACATATTTTTTTTAATTAAACAATGTGATAGACAATTCAATAAATAATTAATTGAAACATTTGATCCAATTGTCAAAAAAGAAGAAGATTAGTGCAGTTTGCACTAATATAAAGTATATGGGAACAATCAAACATTGCTCTAGAGTTTTAAAAATCATTATAGATAAAAGAAGATTGCAAAATTACGAAGACCAGACCATCATGCATATAAAATGATTACAAGAAATGCTTAGAAACCAAAAAAAGCACATCTTATAATCTTAATAAGAAAAAGCCCAACAAAACCTCCCAAAAAACCTAATAAAATAAAAGTCTAACTTGAAGAAACCCATCCTAGATAATTGCCAATTGTCATTCAAGTGGCCAAATCTTCTAATATAGCCAAGGAATAATCCATATTCTTTAATTAAAAAAGCTTTCTGACCGGTAATGCATTATTCACACAGGAAACGAAGCAGCAGAGAGCTTACCAGTGGAGAGAATTATTTTTGCAGCAGGGATGCAAAACTGTGAAAGGAGCAGAGAATTATATAAGAGGTAAAATAAGATTAGAGATAACTATTAAGTTTTTAAATTCTAAAATCTGTTATCCAGGGTATGTATGCATATATCCAAGGTAAAATAAGATTAGAGATAACTATTAACACTAAAATCGCCAGCTTAGTTTTTAAAATTAAAATTAATTTTTTAAGACTTTAAGAATTTCAACCAAAAATCAATAATATCTTCCTTCCTCCTTCCCAAAAGAATACTATCTTGCTTGAGGTGAAAAGGATAATCAAAAGAAGTATTTACTTATAAACACTTACAAATAAATGTACTTCAACAGTGTCATCAATAAGTAAGAAATTGAAGACTATTTCATAGCCCATAGCTATATGAAACAATTATGAGAACACAAAATATTCATTTGACATCCTTATAGTTTCTCTCTTGAGCACTACAAAGCAACCTCATTTAACTATAAAGTTAGAAAACAGATGTTGTTGATAGATAGAACATTTAAAATGAAAAGTAAAAGAACTGTCTTTTTGAACAACATATCTGGTGTTTAGAATTTGATGCATGATATTAAATGCAAAATATCAATTGTACAGCATTAGAAAGCTCGTTAGAAATATGCCTCAAATTTGTTTTGTGGGTATTTCTGGCTGTAACGTTTGCCAGCAACTGAAAGTAGTCAACAGCAATCAAATGCATTTTAGCAAATAGCAGTTATGAACTTATGGTAACATTATCGACTGTAAACCACAAAAAGTAACAAAATAGCATTAAGATATCATTATTGTTAGGTTAATCAAACAACATGATGGATACAGTAATGAATCTGATGTGTACATGCATGATAAACCAATGGCAATTGAAAAAAGCTTTCTGACCGGTAATGCATTATTCACACAGGTAACGAAGCAGCAGAGAGCTTACCAGTGGAGAGAATTATTTTTGCAGCAGGGATGCAAAACTGTGAAAGGAGCAGAGAATTATATAAGAGGTAAAATAAGATTAGAGATAACTATTAAGTTTTTAAATTCTAAAATCTGTTATCCAGGGTATGTATGCATATATCCAGGGTAAAATAAGATTAGAGATAACTATTAACACTAAAATCGCCAGCTTATTTTTTAAAAATAAAATTAATTTTTTAAGACTTTAAGACTTTATGCTTTAAAAGATAGTACATTGTGCATTAAAAATTGTTTTTAAGACTTTAAGACTTTCATCCTAAATGCTTTATAAGATAGTATAGAATAGATAAAGTGCGGTTGTATTTTATTTCAACGTATAATAGTGTTATATAAAGATAAAGTGCGGTTGTATTTTATTTCAACGTATAATAGTGTTATATATAGATAAAGTGCGGTTTATTTTATTTCAACGTATAATAGTGTTATATATAGATAAAGTGCGGTTTATTTTATTTCAACGTATCATATTGTTATATAGAGATAAAGTGCGGTTTAGGGACCCTAGTTGTCATTCTTAAAAGTTTAGGACCTAATTGGCATTGTTAAAAGTTTAGGGACCTAAGTTGTCATTCTTAAAACCGTAGGGACCTAAGTTGTCATTCTTAACATTTTTTTTATAAAAATCACATATTTAACAATTTTTTTATAAAATGTGTTTTTTTATAAAAAATGTTAAGAGTGTGTTTTTATAAAAAAATTGTTATAGTTTTATGGTTTTATGTTTGAATGTGATATTTGTATGTTATAATGTGTATGTTGTTATAGTGTGTTTTTTCATATAAAAATTGTTAAAAATGTGTTTTTTTTTATAAAAACACACCCTTAACAATTTTTTATAAAAACACACTCTTAACAATTTTTTTATAAAAAAACATGTTTTTATAAAAAATTTTTAAGGGTGTGTTTTTATAAAAAAATTGTTAAGAGTGTGTTTTTATTAAAAAAAACATTGTTAACAATTTTTTTTATAAAAACACTCTTAACAATTTTTTTAGAAAAAAACACTCTTAACAATTTTTATATGAAAAAACACACTATAACAACATACATATTATAACATACAAATATCACATTCAAACATAAAACCATAAAACTATAACAATTTTTTTATAAAAACACACTCTTAACAATTTTTTATAAAAAAAACACATTTTTAACATTTTTTTATAAAAACTGTTTTTATAAAAAAAAATAACAATTTTTTTATAAAAAACACATTATAAAAACCATAAAACTATAACAATTTTTTATAAAAACACACTATTAAACATTTTTTTATAAAAAAACTGTTTTTATAAAAAATTGTTAAGGGTGTGTTTTTATAAAAAAATTGTTAAGAGTGTGTTTTTATAAAAAAAAAAAACACATTGTTAACAATTTTTTTATAAAAACACACTCTTAACAATTTTTTTATAAAAAAACACACTATAACAACATACACATTATAACATACAAATATCACATTCAAACATAAAACCATACATATCATGTTAAACATAGAACATATTCAAACATAAGTTATAAACACTATAACAACCTACAAATCATATATCTTAACTTAAAATAACATACAAAAAATAACAAATAACATAAGGAAAACATACCAAAGAGGTAATACGAGACATCTTCACAAAACCCGAACGCGTATTCCACACGACAAAATTGAGAGAGTGGAAGAAAATTGAGAGAGTTTGATTAAAAATTGAGAGAGTGATTAAAAAAATTGAGAGTGGCCGTGTCGTGGTCCCCCCTCCCCCCCCCCCCTTATATAGTGCGGCCGAAGGAACAAGGGAATTAGGGTTTAGGGTTCGTCAAAGGGATTTTAGGGTTAACCCTGTGCCGACACGTGGCACAGGAGCCCGCGATCGCGGGAGGTCAAAGAAAGTCAATCGCGGGCAGGGACCAAAAATGCACACGCGGGCATTCTTGAGGGGGGAAAGCTGTACCGCGGGTATTCTTGAGGGACCAACGCGGGCAAAGTGGGCAAACTTTGGTGACACGTGTAGCCCGCGATCGCGGGGGTCAATGAGTCAAACGCGGCCAAGGACCAAAACTGCACACGTGGGCATTCTTGAGGGGGGAAAGCTGTACCGCGGGCATTCTTGAGGGACCAACGCGGGCAAAGTGGGTAAACATTGGTGACACGTGGCCTGGAGCCCGCGATCGCGGGCTCCATCGCGGATTTTTAGGGCATTTTTGCAAAATGGGAGAGATTTTGGGTATTTCAGTAAAAGATGGTCAAACTTAGGGTATTTTAATTAATTTCCCCCAAATAAATACTGTGTTATTATTAATCAACATGTTATTTTTATTTTCTTTAAATATAATCATTATATTATTATTATTTTTTCAAAATTTAATTAGTAAAATAGTAAATCAATATAACTTAAATTAATCAGAATTGCTAAAAAATGTTACAGTCTCCTTCGTTGGCTCCTTTTTTTATTAATTATTGTTTTTTTTACTATCTTTAAATAATCATTATATTATTATTAAACAAATTTGGTTATTTAAATTTTAAAACTTAAATATGTAAATAAACAAATAACTAGTATATGAAACTTTCTTAAATAATTAACTTTCTTAATTAAATGTGTCACTTAATATAAAATTAAACATTTCAAATTTGGGTCAACTAAAGGTTAAAGTTTCATCATATGCAGATTACAAATTTGTACCAAATAAGGGTTAAATACTTGAACATACAATATATTATGGGCGTGTGTAAATAAAAAATGGTGCCTTAAAAAATGATATAATGTTATAATTTGGGTCGGCTCACATAAAAAAAAGTTGTGTCTGTTTAGAATACAAAAAAAAACATTGTTAATATTGTAAAACTATATGTCAAAAGTAATTTACGTATAAATTAATATTAAAAAATAAATTAAAAAACTAAATAATTAGCTAGAAATATTGTAAATAGATTATATAGCTAAACTTTATCTTGTACAAACAAATATTATTAATGCTGAAGCTAAATAGATTATATATAGGCATTGTTTGGCAAAAAAAAACTAGCTCATAAGCGGTAACAACCCAACTTTTAGTGGGTTTTAGAGTTTGGTGGTCAAAGTGAAAGAAAAAGAAAGTATTCTTGAGGGGCTTAGGTGTCAATTGGTGAAAGAGGTGTAGGGCACAAATCCCTAGTGCAACCCTCAATATCACAAATCAGTATTGTGTTGGTCTTGGTGTTGGCGGCTAAGGAAGAAGGAAAGAGAGAAAGAAGAGTTTGAGGAGAAATCAAGGGAAAAGAGGAGTCAAGCTAGAATCTGCAAGGTAATGCATTCTAATTCGTTCTTCTGGTTAGAGTAGTGCTTCTCCTTCTCTTTGTTATGAATTCTTAAGGCTGATGTTGATGATTACTTGAGTTTTCACCATATTTCCTTGAAAATGAGTTTTATGGGTTTTGTCTTAATGAATCGATTTTAGGGGATTAAAGTTGGATTAATTGAGTGTTTGGGGTTGGTGGATGAACCCTTGAGGTTATCTAATCAAACTAATGGCTAAAATCGGGTTAGTGATCACTTTTAAGAAGTTTGAGTTCGAACAGCCGCAGTGTCCGGACACTGATGTTCAGTGGTGTCCGGACGTGTTTGCAAGTGTCCGGGTGAGTACCCCATGAGGATGTCCGGGTGTTTATGAGTATCCGGGTGACTGAGGTCTCCGGATAGGTTTGGTGTCCGGGTAGTTTGCCCGGATAGATCTAGTGTCCGGACTGTTGTCCGGAAAGTTGTTGCGTCCGGAAATTAGCTGTATCCGGAAAGAAGGTGTATCCGGATAGTATGGGTATCTGGACAGTCTTGGTGTCCGGACAAGTTGGTACCCGGAAAATGTGTGCTGGACAGTAGGTTGAGCCGTTTAATCTGATCCGAATCTAATGCCCTTAGGTGTTCGACTGGTTTAGCTGGGAGGAATATAAGAAGTGCGTTCTACGATAATCAAAGGTGAGTTCTCTCACTCCTTTTTATGACGTACCATTTTTACTGAATATGGTTCTTTTATCGAGCATGAATTGATTTATAAAAGTTATGCATGCTTTCATGCTTTACATGTTTACATACAAACGAAAGGTGTTTAAAGTTTTCATGCATATGGTTTCAAATGTATGTGTATGCTATGTGGAGTCGGTTGCACGGTGGGGATAGGGTACCTTGGGATCTCTGATCCCTTGGGCATATGGAGGTTAGCTTGTAGGTTGGAATTCGTTTTCTCCTACATGAAGGAACGGGGAGTCCATTTGGATTCCGGTGTAGACGAGAGGGTGTCCGTTAGGCCCCGATCGGAGTAGCTTATGCAATTCCCTGAACCTCGTGTTTAACCTTGGATGATGTTATGAGAAAGATATGAAAGTATTTTCTTTATGCAATGATCTTTTTACTGTGATAAATGTTTATGGAGGGAATTCACTAGACCTTTTGGTCTAACCCTCGCTTTTCAAAAACTAAACCATTTTCAGGTAAGCGTTCGGTGGGAAATTCTAGTAAGAATTAGATGGAGACAAGAAAGAGGTGGAGCTCATAGCGACTCCAAGATTTTGAATGATGACTATAGATAGAATCTCGGCTGTGGACGTAGAGTCTTCCGCTGTCAATTTTACCTAGATCACTTTATTGTTGATGTAAAGACAAGATATTTATGTAAGGTGAATGCTTATTTTCTAGATGAATGCATGTTACGAAGTTGGGACGTTACAAATGGTATTAGAGCCTTAGTTTAAGGGATTTAGGTGACCATTCGGGCCTAAACTTAAACTGTAAGATGAGGAACACAGCCGGGACATAGGATTGCCTCTAGGAACGATCACTATATATGCGCTTAGGAATAAGGTGCCAAGGACAAACGTGTAAGGTAAGTTTAGGATTACACCTGGCCAGTGTAATTACGAACTTACAGGTACATGTGCGTGCTTACAATACCTTACTTATAGCAAATTGTTGTGTCATGTCTAGCAAGGATTAATTATGGGTTTCTTTCAGTTTAGCGCTATGGCTGGGAGAACGTTGAGGAATAGGTCAGCAAGATCCCTGAGGGATAGACCGAGCTCCATTGCTTGGGGAAGTGTCGTGTAAGAGTCATTATGATGTGATGTATGTAGACATCGTAGAGAAGAAACGTTGTGAAGAATGTTATGAGTCGTCTAGAGGTAGCTCTTCGTGGATTCGGAGGGGATGAATGTTTGAGTTTGAGTAAGACTCCAGTTTCGGGAGAGTCCTAGTTATGGAAATCATGGGATAGATCAGTTGGGATGGTAAGATAGAACAGTGTCAAAACCTTGAAAGTATCAATGGAGCCCTGACTTTTAGTCGAGCTTTTCATTGGCAGCATAAATGGAATAAGATACTTATAGTGAATTGAAAGCATGTAGAAGTAGAAAGTGAGATAGTCGATCAAAGCGAAAATAGTGTGAAATGGTTGAGTAAATGAGATGTGGAACGCATGTACATCAAGTTAGTGCTTGACCGAGAGGGCGACCCTTGGTCGTAAGTGGAGTATCAAGGATAAGCTGCGTGAGTAAAGCGGTTGACCTTGTTGAGTGAGTAGCCTTCTATTGCAAATACAGTCTCATGCGTGGCGTTCTTTTATGTAACATGAAATTTTCACGATTTAAAATAAAAACGTAAATGTCAACTTTGAACAAAATGAGTCAGCTTGTACGAGTGCACGTTTAAAGAAAAAAAACGATTTCAGTTACGTCGCACATTGAAGTTTTGAGCTTAACGATTTGCAAAGTATTCCACACTTTTAATGATAAGTTAAATTGATGGTTACCTGCAATTCACTTATAACCAAAATGCTTATTGACCTTTTGATATAATACAAATGAGTGTGAGAACCGACTGGTTTACTTTGTGTCGGTAATTCTTTCAGAATTGTCCCATACGAAAAGATTTTCATGCAATATATTATTATTGTAATAACATTGTTCGGATTGAGCAAGATTGAGGTTCACGGGAAGATGCATGCCAACGATTCTCGAATCGTTGTGCAGTGTTTTGAAGTTATGAGAGTGATGGGGTCACGGGTACCGAGTTGTTTCTAAATGTTGTTTATTTAAAATGATAAAATGTGTAAAAGGATTTATCTATTGTATTGTTATGCATGAAGGCTATGAACCCACTAAGTCGTAGAGTATTACGTCTTAAGCTAAAGAAGAACTCCGAGAGCGGATAGGCGTTGGTCAAGTCAGGGGAGAACGTATGTAGTTTTGGTATATGTGTTTAAGGGGAGAGTTGGACCTTGGAAGAGTCGGGAATGGATTTTAGTGTCAGGTGTATGAGGGTCTGTACCTTTGCTCGGTGACTGAGAACACAGTTGCCGAGGGGCGATGGTGTCCGGAGGAAGGACTAGGAGTCATCAAGGTATTGGTTTTAGCAACTCTTTATGAGTAGTGTTGTGAAGCAAGAATGAAAGGTCCACGGTATGGGTCATGAGTTTCGAAGGGAGCTGGTAATATTGATGTTACATGAGTAAGTTTCGAAAGAGGGGCGACGGATTATAAAGTTAACTATGATGTGTAGGGAGGAATAGGTCCCGTAAGTAACTCATGTTAAAGGATATGTTAAAGAAGTAGTTAAGAGTTGTATTTTGTTGTTGAAGTCGGCAACGGTGTATGTTGGCCGAGGCCGAAGACTCAAACCAGATGAGTGTAAGTTGATAGAATATCTTGTAGAGGTGTTAAATTAGTAAGAGACTGTTGTTGTTGAATAGGCGTTCTGTTTACGAGGTGAGGAGGGTCCGTAGAAGGACAAGATGTGTAACACAAGCGGAGTGAGTGTAGACTATACCAGTCAGTAAGAAAATGTGCCGTGTCTAAGAAAGGACTCGGATCATAAAGAACTAGCTAGGATGTTTGTGTTTGAGCTAAGTGTGAACTCGTGAGTCATAGTTCAACAAGTTGGGAGAGAACTAAGTAGCGAGACAGACTCGATTGTAGTATACGGGAGGATATGAAGGAAAGTGTGAATTGTGTACGAATGACCATGAGAGACTTGGTCGGTAGTGTGATGATAGGAGTGGTGAATGTACGAACGAATAGTAGCTTCAATTGCCAAGATATCTGTATCAGCCGGTGATGTAGTAAGGCGATGTTAGAAAGATGAAGGATTAGAAGGAAGTCCTTTTGGGATTTCGGGTAGAGTGTACGTTTTGCAATCCCAGTTGTTGAAGTACGTGGTTTGTAAGTTGGTGTTTATTTTGACTGTTATCGGAATGGAATGTCGGGACATAATTGGGTGATTGCCCAGCTGTGAGACCAACCTTTGTGGTCATGTATGTTGTTAAGTATATTCTTGAAGGCAGAGTAAGTTTAAAGAAGATGATGAATAGATTAGTCAAGCTGTAGTATAGTAGATGAGAAATCGTTAAAAAAAATGAAAATCGTTCCTTATGCGTGAGGGAATGATCCTAGAAGGAAATAGTTGGAAATTTTGGTTATGTTTAAGGAATGACATGATGATGATTGTGGGGCGGAGTGGTAGTATGATCATTAGTTGATTTGAAATGTCATGATAGAGGTATAAGCCTTTGGTTGGCTGATTAAAATTTTATAGATTTGTTAAGTAATGACGTTAATTTGTTATTACAGTATGTGTTACAATCCTTGGGGAAGTGTTATTGGGATTAACACACTGATTGTTAAAGAGTTATTTAAGGTAAATCTAAGTAAGAAATCCGGGATGACGGTATATATATATCTGTCTGATTTTATGATCATGGTGGTTAATCGAAAGAATTGTGGAACCCGAGTTTCGGGGTGTTCCTGAATTATTAGATCCGTTTGTAATAGGGAATCCAAGGGGGGTGGATTATTAGAGTGAATAGGGGACGTTACTAAGAAACACTTTGGGGTCATTGGAAGTTTAAAGAGGATGAAGGTTGTGTTAGTCAAAATGTGGTGGGATAGATGTGAAATCTTTAAGGAATGTGAATCGTTGCTTATGTGTGAAAGAAATGTCTGAGAAGGTAGAAGTTGGAGATTAAAGAATGTGTAGTGACGTCGAACACTGGTCTTGTTTCAAGACGGCTTGGTTGAATGCCTTAAGATAAGATATTGGTGCAAATGTTTGACTATGTGAGTAATGAGAAAGCGATACCAGCATGGGGAAAGGTCGGAAGAGAGGGGCAAGTAATGTTCGGTGGGCAATGCTCCACGCTAACGTGGGGAGGTGAAGGTAGCATGTCGGAATAAGTGAGTAAATTGGAAGTAGTAAACTTGTCAGTAACGCCGAAAGGTGCAGTGTTGTGTAGATTGTCATTGATAAGTGTTCGAACCGTTGGAAAGAGTATTGAGGAGAGGAATTGGGTGCGAGGTTGTGCAGAAAAGGAGTGGATAAGACAGTCGAATGAGTTAAGTTAGTGACTTTGTGAGAAATGTTTAAACGAATTGGTCGTGTAGTGATTAAGCTAGTGAGAATAGTATGGTGTGACCATGGTTATTCCTCCCAGTGGAGTGAGGATAACCGGAGTTACGTTTTATAGGAATGAACGAACGTGGCAATCCGGGAGGAATTGATGTGTTTCAGGATAAGTTTAATTTGAGTAGGTGAACAATCCAACGATGAGTTTGGAGGTTCCTACTCTTAGTTACGTATAATATGGGGTGGTGAAGTAGTGAGAATGTGAGGGATGAGTGACGAACTGTGGTCTAGGTGGTCCGAGAAAAGGGAAATGTTATCAGCATAGACGATTGTTGGGTGGTGCAAGGTAGTGAGTTGTGATATGATGAAGGAACTCGGAGTTGTGAGTTGTCGGGACGTACAAGGTTGGCCTTGTGCCAAGCTGTCAAGTGAATGACTGTTTCTGATTAATTGGATCTCATGTTGTAGCGGGGGATTCCGCCAGGTTCCTCCTTAAGGGAAGTAAAGATGCTTGAGAAGCCTTATTTAATCTTCTATCGTTAAGACCGATCGAATAGGAACAGTAGCCTACGAGTTAGAGTACCATAAGAACTGAAGGGAATGCATCCAATGTTCCATGTTTCGAATCTAGGAGGTGGTGGACTGAGTCAGGAGTGGCATTACCTTGGGGAAGTGTCAAGTTGGGGTGTAGGCATGATACCCGCGTCTTTTCCAATAAGGAATTCCGGGGACGGAATTCTTTTAAGGGGGAGAGTGTTGTAACAACCCAACTTCTAGTGGGTTTTAGAGTTTGGTGGTCAAAGTGAAAGAAAAAGAAAGTATTCTTGAGGGGCTTAGGTGTCAATTGGTGAAAGAGGTGTAGGGCACAAATCCCTAGGGCAACCCTCAATATCACAAATCAGAATTGTGTTGGTTTTGGTGTTGGCGGCTAAGGAAGAAGAAAAGAGAGAAAGAAGAGTTTGAGGAGAAATCAAGGGAAAAGAGGAGTCAAGCTAGAATCTGCAAGGTAATGCATTCTAATTCGTTCTTCTGGTTAGAGTAGTGCTTCTCCTTCTCTTTGTTATGAATTCTTAAGGCTGATGTTGATGATTACTTTAGTTTTCACCATATTTCCTTGAAAATGAGTTTTATGGGTTTTGTCTTAATGAATCGATTTTAGGGGATTAAAGTTGGATTAATTGAGTGTTTGGGGTTGGTGGATGAACCCTTGAGGTTATCTAATCAAACTAATGGCTAAAATCGGGTTAGTGATCACTTTTAAGATGTTTGAGTTCGAACAGCCGCAGTGTCCGGACACTGATGTTCAGTGGTGTCCGGACGTGTTTGCAAGTGTCCGAGTGAGTACCCCATGAGGATGTCCGGGTGTTTATGAGTATCCGGGTGACTGAGGTCTCCGGATAGGTTTGGTGTCCGGGTAGTTTGCCCGGATAGATCTAGTGTCCGGACTGTTGTCCGGAAAGTTGTTGCGTCCGGAAATTAGCTGTATCCGGAAAGAAGGTGTATCCGGATAGTATGGGTATTCGGACAGTCTTGGTGTCCGGACAAGTTGGTACCCGGAAAATGTGTGCTAGACAGTAGGTTGAGCCGTTTAATCTGATCCGAATCTAATGCCTTAGGTGTTCGACTGGTTTAGCTGGGAGGAATATAAGAAGTGCATTCTACGATAATCAAAGGTGAGTTCTCTCACTCCTTTTTATGACGTACCATTTTTACTGAATATGGTTCTTTTATCGAGCATGAATTGATTTATAAAAGTTATGCATGCTTTCATGCTTTACATGTTTACATACAAACGAAAGGTGTTTAAAGTTTTCATGCATATGGTTTCAAATGTATGTGTATGCTATGTGGAGTCGGTTGCACGGTGGGGCTAGGGTACCTTGGGATCTCTGATCCCTTGGGCATATGGAGGTTAGCTTGTAGGTTGGAATTCGTTTTCTCCTACATGAAGGAACGGGGAGTCCATTTGGATTCCGGCGTAGACGAGAGGGTGTCCGTTAGGCCCCGATCGGAGTAGCTTATGCAATTCCCTGAACCCCGTGTTTAACCTTGGATGATGTTATGAGAAAGATATGAAAGTATTTTCTTTATGCAATGATCTTTTTACTGTGATAAATGTTTATGGAGGGAATTCACTAGACCTTTTGGTCTAACCCTCGCTTTTCAAAAACTAAACCATTTTCAGGTAAGCGTTCGGTGGGAAATTCTAGTAAGAATTAGATGGAGACAAGAAAGAGGTGGAGCTCATAGCGACTCCAAGATTTTGAATGATGACTATAGATAGAATCTCGGCTGTGGACGTAGAGTCTTCCGCTGTCAATTTTACCTAGATCACTTTATTGTTGATGTAAAGACAAGATATTTATGTAAGGTGAATGCTTATTTTCTAGATGAATGCATGTTACGAAGTTGGGACGTTACATAAGCTAGGTACATGTTTGGCAAAAAAAATTAGCTTATCAAAACGCTAGTAATGGTAGCGTTTAGGAGCTTATTTTGCTTTTATTTTATTTTTTCCAAAAATACCCCCATTAATTAATATTATTATTTATTTACTATTTTTTTAATATGTCATTTTTAGTCATTTTACACGCTTATAAGCTAGTTTTGCCAAACGTGACTTTTTCATCAGCTAACTTATCAGCTACCAGCTAGCTTATAAGTCAACAGCTAGCTTATCAGCTACCATCTAGCTTATAAGTCATAAGCTAGCTTATCAGCTAGTTTGTCAAACATAGCCATAGGGGCAGGTTCAAAAGAGAAACTAACATTTTGCGAGAAAACGAGAAGTGTGATATCATATATGATACACAAGCTTAATCATATATGATTAAACACATTTTATATTGGGAATACATAGACGTTTAATCATATATGATTAATAACACTCACAAGCCGTGTAATCATATATTATATCACATTTCTTGCCTTCTTGTAAAATGTTTAATTTCTCGCATGATCTTTCCCCTCCCTCTCTCTCTCTCTCTCTCTCTCTCTCTATATATATATATATATATATATATATATATATATATATATATAATTGAAAGAATGAAAGAAAAAATTACATTGAAACACGATGAAACGACAAATGTTTCGGGGATCGAAACTGGAGAACCGATGCTTCTTCTTAACACCATGTCAATGGGGCTCGTTCCCATTTCTAATAACGAGTTTAATTGCAAATGAGAGATGAGAGAGAAAAAGGATAGAAGAGAAATGAGAGAGAAAGTGAGTAATTATGATAAGATATTTAATGATAAGTTAAAAAGTTGGTCAAAAGATGATATTAATTATATAAACTCAAAAATGTTAGGATGTAGTTGGGCGTTCCTGTAGCAACACCTTTTTTAACATTAGGGCATCCGCAATGGTCAAGTCTTTCAAAGACTTGATCCATTTGCCACATCAACAAAAAGTAATCTTCAAATAGTTACTCCAATTATTAAGTCTTTAAAAAGTTTTTTTTGCATTTTTAATTCATTTTTAATATATATACATAAATTATCCTCATCTATTTGAAATGTTTTATAAAACTCTTTCTATTATTTGTCGTTATTTTAAGCACAAATACGTTTTTTTAACACAAATATTATACAACAATAACATAAAATTTAATAAAAATATTACAAAACGATATTGAAAAACTGAAACTAAACCTAAATTCCATATTTTCTTCTTAATTTCCTTAGTCAACATTTGTTGATACATTAATTGTTCGTCTCCTTGCGTATTTTCCATTAACATTTTTAGCTCGTTGATTTTTTGAAGACTTGTATGAATTTTTTAGCTCCTTTAATTGTTCAGCTACACCATTTTTCTCTACAAGCTTCAACATCTTTTCATGAGTATCATCTTCCAATTCATCTATGATGAATTTACTTACATCTACACAAAATTGTTCAATGATCTTATCAGAATCAGACATGGTTGGAAGTGAAAATATGAGATTTGAAAAATAGGATGTGAGAATGAGATGATGATATAAAAATATATATATCTATGAGTGTGTATATATAGGGAGATTGAGAGGGTGAGAGATGACACTTTTCAAATATAAAAACAAAAGTTTCTAAAAATAATATGTAGTTTTTTTATAAGTATAAACTATATACACTTAAAACTATGATTTCTAAAAACAAAAGTATTTAATTTTTGTGTTTTTTAATATTCGATATTGGTGTCATTTTGATCGTATTTACGAAAGCGTTCCAATAATGTATTTTGTTAAAAATAATAATTATTATATTTTATATATTTAATAAATAAATCATTATTGAATGAAAGTAGAAAAATTAAAAATATAAATCCATGATATTGGAAGGATTAAATATAAACATTTGTTAAATCTTCAAACACTTGACATCCTCCAAGCTTTTAGATGTCAAGTCATTTTTCAAATTTTAACTCCAGTAGTAAAATTTGGTATCAAGTCATTGTAAAGTCATTCATCAATCATTTATTTGACCATTGGAGATGTTCAACATTCAAACAATATACAACCAATCATCAATTTTCCTTTTTCTTTTTTGAATAAAACCAATCATCATCTATTATAATAATTCATCGACATCAACTAAATAATATAAATATAATAAATATTTTTATTTTCGGTATCAATATCAAAGCATCTTCAACACATTCTTTATAATTTTTCTAAAATAAGAATTTAAAAGTCAAAATTTATAAAATGAATTACATTTAGCTCTAACATATTATCTATTTTAGAGAACTCAACATCCATTATATTATTAAAATATTATTTAAATTTATCATCCTAATGTATTTTTTAAAAACAATTTTTCTAAAATAATGATAACTCAATCCTATTGGTGGGAATGAATAAAAGTAATTTTTCTCTCCATCTAGCAAGTTTTAGAGAATTCTCTAAACTTGGAGGTTTCTCTATTTTAGAGAGCAACATAGAAAAACTGTTGGAGCACTATAAAAAACAAAAATACTATTTTCTCTATTTTAGAGAAGCTGTTGGAGATGCGTGAACCAAACTCCTTAAATTTAGTAAAGAGAAAAAGGAAAAGCATGATTAGGTCACGTGGCGGGAATGATTGTTTGACGTGGCGTGGAAACTTTTAATTTGTTTGAAAATCCATTGAAGGCGGCAACTGCTAGTCTACTACTTTTAAATCTAGACGCGTGATACCATGTGTTCTCACTTACCAGATTATTACACCAAACTCCTCTTCACTACTACGAACCATATTTTTCCAAACAACCCCTCATGTTTTATCAACATGACAAAAAATCTCCCTACTCCTTATTACTATTGCCAGTAAAATTTTATGCAACTATTTTTGTTTTTCATACTTAAAAAAAAAGGATTATTTGCTAGATTCTTGTATCGTCATATTTTGGAAGCATCGTCACACCTACATGATAATTTTTGGTTTTTGATACTTACAAAAAAAGGATTATTTGCTCGATTCTTCTATTGTCATATTTTGAAAGTATCGTCACACCTACATGGTAATTTTTGGTTATATATTTTAGAATACAATGTTGAAATAAAGAACGGACTCGTATTTATATATTTAGTCTAAGAATTAAATTCATTAGTTTTAAAGAGTCCGTTAAATATCAATCGAATCAAATGCCCATCTTTGATGTATTCACACAATCACACACCATTATCTATACTAAAACCTCCATGATTGATTTAATAATTATGTATTGTATAACATTTTCAACAAATTTCTTAAAATCTCTTTAGAAATGGAGAATCAAAAGTCAAAATCTCAGAAAAATAAAAAAATTACATTCATCTTCAACAGATTCCCTATTTTGGAGAAACAAACATTGATAATAACATTAAAATTTTCAATCAATCTATTAAGATATTATTTATCTCTCTAAATATTTATTTTCAAAGATTTTTATTGGTGCTCTAATTTAGTAATTATTTTTGGGGTTATATTCATATTTGGGGAAAAACTTCTTTTTTCTTCTACTTTCTTCATTTTAGAGATAGTTTTAGGAAAACTTTTGAAGCAAAATTATAACTCAAAATCTTTATATTCTATATTTTTCTTCAAAATAGAGAAGCGGTTGAAGATGCTCCGATACTACTCAATTATACCTAATTGTTTGTTTCTTGCCTCTTGTAAATAAACATGTGGCCTAGACACATTTTTATAGAAAAAAATTTATAATTATTAATCATATATTTTAAAGTTTATAATTATTGTCGGGTCTTTCATGAACTTACCATAGTTTTATCATCAATTTATGTTATTAGAACCACAAGGGTTGTGGCGTGGTGGTAAGGCATGGGGAGTTCATAGCGCTTGCCCGGATTCGAGCCCCACACGCAGCACTTGTGGCCACTGAGGATACTCTCAGGGCTGCATGCTTTAGCAGCTGGGCCAAAGGCCCGATTTGCCTAGGGATTAGTCTGGGCCCAATGTGGTCTAGGATACCCTTCTCAAAAAAATTTATGTTATTAGGGTTTATCTATTTACATTTGCAATATTTATTTTGTTTTTGTTTTTCCATTTCAATTTTATATTAAAAGCTACATTTTTAAAAGAATTGTATATATGTAAATACACATGTTAAATATTAAATATTATAAATTTAGATAACAGTTAGATTATCAACCCACCCTAACCTCACCTCCATACCCCACCCATCGACCACCATGTCACCATTTTTGTTATCACAACACCAATTTGGCACACACGTCCATCCCCACCCACCCCACCCCATTTGGGGGTATAGGTGGTAGGTGGTGGCAAGAGAGCACCCTCCCCCCATCCCGCCCGGCCATACCCTACCCCTACGCAGGGGCGGACTCACATTGTTGTTAGTGGGGGATGGCCCCCATGAAAGACAAAAAAATTGTTTTATCAAGGTAAAATTTTTAAGTTATCTACAGTAATATATATATATATACAGTGTGTCCCCCCAGTAAATCTTTCCTGGGACCCCACAAACCCTAGCCGCTCCCCCACCTCACCTGAAAGCCGCTGTCCAATTGTCCTTCATCGGACGACGACCACCGTAGGTAATTTACAAAGGGATCTCTTATAATTAAATAAACATATATGCATAGTTGACTGTATATTTAATACAAATATACATTATCTATTTTGGCTTATGACGTGTAATTCCTTGCCAATATTCATTTCCAAGTGCATTTTTTGCCATTTTTTTTTGCTCCATTTCATTCAAACAACCCTAATTAACGGTCAACTATAAAAAAAGTCAAACTTTCTTTTGCACTCTACTTGATTAATCTTAATTTCTTTATTCATGAATGTGGTACATTATTTAACAAAAGTTTTTAATTAATAATTGAATTATAAAATCAAGAAAATATTACAAAAAAATAAAATTAAAATCATTAATATTTTATAATGATTCATTAACAGATAAATATAAACATGTTGATATTATATCTGATTAAATTGAAAACTTAATTTATGTTTCAGAACTTTTACTTGTTCAAATGACAATTAAGGTGGAGCAATATCACGAGCAATGAACCTCTTTCTATTTTGCTAGTTCATAATTAATATTATTATGGATAGTTTCTATAAATGATCAAGGTAATGAGGTATACAATACTTGAATTCTTGATATCACTATAAAACAAAAGCAAATTAATTATCGACGGACCAAATCGTAGGTATTTTTGGTTAGTTTTTAGCATTTGTCTAGTAGTGTATACATAGCAGCAGGGACGGACCAATAAAATTTTTCATACGGTGACAACATATAATAAAAACAAAAAATAATTACAAAAAGCACGTGTCTTCATCTTTTTACTGGCGTTCAATATTGTCAGATGTGTTTTTAGCCTAATTCCATTGTTTCGTGGGATTTTAAAGTTTTTTGCTTGCTTTTGATGGATTTCTAAGTTTTTTATTATCGACTTCGGTGGATTTTTTCAATTTTTTGGCTGATTTTAAGACTTTTTTGTTTTGTTTTTTGGCTGATTATGAGGTATGGTTGCACCTTCTTAAAGTTTCAAAAATAATACAGCAACACCTTCTAAAACGATATGGTTACACCTTTCACGAACTTCAGTTTTTCATAGGTATCGAACTTCAGTTTTTCATCCAAAACACCCTCTCATCCAAACTTGAGCTCAACAACTTTAAGGTAGGTAAATCCCATTAAAATTGTAAAGTTGACAATTCGAAATACCACTTAAACCAAGTAAGACAAGCTTCTAAATTTTTGGGTCTTACGGGTGGGCAGGGCTGGACATGGTATAGTAGGGGTGGGTGGACATGGCAGGGGTATGGTGTGTGCGGAGCAGGGGCATGGGTGAGGTGGGGTGGGTGGGTAGAGCAGGGGTATTGGGTGGGCAAGGTAGGTGGGGTGGGGGCGTGACAATGACAGTAGTGGCATGGTCGTGATAGTGGGCGGAATTCAGTTTTTTCACTTATGTCAATGATTTATGAATTCCTTACTATGTGGAATTCAAATGATTCCATCATTTTCAATATGTGAAGCAAACAAATGAATTGGAATTTGGCCAAAGGAATTATCAATTCCAATTCCTTCAAAATTCATGAACCAAACACCCGCTTATGTTACTTTATGTAGTTTTCTCTATAATTCTTAAAAAGAAAACAAGATTGAATTGTGGATTTGGTCTTAATCTTGAAAAATTATGGCTACGGTCTCCGTGGTTGTGATTTTATATGACTAAGGTCCTTCTCATCAACATTTCGTTAAACAAATACATTAATTTAGTTACGTTAGAGATTAAAACCCCAAAATTCCCTTGTTTTTTTCATATTCATATTATAATATACACACACACAAAATGCATACATAGACGAAGAACAATGGGGAGTCGTTGGTGAGTTAACCACCACCACTACCTCCTCGAACCACCCTCACATCTACGGTGAAACGCCCCTATAACAGTAGGTGAAACCTCAAAACCCGAACCACCCTCCTCATTTACGGTGAAACTCCCCTAGGTAGTAGGTGACAATTACGATGTTCCCCCAAAAAAATCTGCAGTGCTAAGGCTCCTCGATTTTGAGCGAAAGTCTTTGAGCGACAAAAAGAGAAATATATGCACCAACTTATACATTTGGTATTTTCTGTCCAATCATGTTTCTTTAAATCAAAATGTTATATTAGGTAATACAAAAGAAAGTCGTCATCATTACACAGAGCTAAAACAAACTCTAAAATCAATTCTCGAGACAAACCCTAAAAGTGGGTCGTGGGTTGCAGGTGACATGACTCTGAGACCAGAGGTGATGGGGAACACTGTAGAGCAGGGGCCACCAATGGGAAGGCTTCCGTACAAAGAAGACCGACGACGTCTTATTTCTACTTTTATGTTTTTCGTTGTGCGTGTGTGTATATATATATATTATCTTTAATAAAAAAAAGACAAAAACAAGAGTAAAAACACTAATTTTAAGTATGAAAACCATATCCAATTTTTTTTTAAGTATAGGGACTCTAGTCATAATTTTCGACATACCAAAGGGACCAAATCCGTAATTCACTCGAAAGAAAAAGAAAATAAAATCTGTTCTAAAACAAACACACTTCCTCTCTCTTGTTTTTCACTTGTCTTCCTGCTAAAGTTTCTTGGCATTTGAACCTTGGCTGCGCGTTTTCACAGCTGTTTGCTGTTGCAAAATCACCGAAACCTTCTCCTCATCTGCTTCATTGGCGGTTCTAGAGAGAGAAACCATAACATTGCTTCCCGCTTTTTCCATCTCATATTAATTCATGCGTGCAAGCTATACCCATTCCCTTTGTTTCATCATCTTAATCTCTCCACCCCCCTAACCGTTTCATGCTTATCTCTCCCAAACTTCTCCAAAATCTTTCCATTTACTCTAATAAGTAATCTTTCTTTCTCTCTCTGCCATAATCTTTCTTTCATCTCTTTCAATTTCATCTCTTTACCTCTGTTCGCCCCTTTAATTGAATTATCGACTTCTCTGTTCTGGGGTTTGATCGATTTCACAACTTCATTTGAGTAATTTACAAGAAATTGGTGCACAATTTGATGATCTTTGCCGGGTTTTCTCATGTGCGACTGTTGCAGTCTAACTGTTTGTTTAATTGCCTAGCTGAAGTCTAGGGTTTTCTTTTTGAATCTTTCGGGTCGTATGAGGGTTTCTCGGCTAATTTGAATTCAATTGTTTCATATCTTGTTGATTTTTCTTTCTTAGATCTAATTTGCTTAGAAAACAATGGGAGCTCATGTTAGCAAGAAATCAACTGCTGCAACCTCCTCTGTTTCACCTGCTATGTCTTTGAAAGAGACCCAACAAATAATTACAGAGCTTAATGCATATGAAGCTGCTTGCAGATCAGATGCTGATTTGCAATCTTTCGATACTATGCTTCACGCTCGAGCTAATAACGTGATCAATACTTTAGCTGTGGGAGTCGAAGTTCGAGCTTTATCGTTCGATACCCTGAAAGAAGTCACAGAATGTTTGTTGGAAATGAATCAAGAAGTTGTGAAGGTGATATTGCATTGCAAGAAAGATATCTGGAAGAATCAAGAATTGTTTGAATTGGTGGAAGAATATTTTGAGAATAGCCTGCAAACACTTGATTTCTGTGGAGCTTTGGATAAATGTTTGAAGAGGGTGAGAGATAGCCAACTGATGATTCTTGTAGCTTTGCAGCATTTTGATGAGGATGAAGGTGTGGAGGAGAATAGGTATGAAAAGACTCTTGAAGATTTGAAGAACTTCAAGGATGCTGGTGATCCATTCACAGATGAATTTTTCAAGATATTTCATTCGGTTTACAGACAACAAATGGTGATGCTTGATAAGTTACAAGCCAAGAAAATGAAATTGGACAAGAGAGTTAAGTACATTCAAACATGGAGGAAAGTGTCATCTGTGATCTTTGTGGCTACTTTTGCAGGTGTGTTGATATGTTCTGTGGTGGCGGCTGCCATAGCGGCACCGCCTGTGGCGGCAGCACTTGCTGCTGCCGCTGCTATCCCTCTTGGTTCAATGGGGAAATGGATCAACTCCCTTTTGAAAAACTATGAGAACGCGATTAAAGGGCAAAAGGAGATCATAAGCTCGATGCAAGTGGGGGGTTATGTGGCTATTAGGGATCTTGATACGATTCGGGTTCTTGTTGATAGACTTCAAATGGATATAGAGGAGCTGATGAGGAAAGCTGAGCATGTGATTGAGGGAGATGAAATGGTGAAAATTGCAATTGAAGAGATAAAGTTAAAGCTTAATTCATTTATGAAGAATGTGGATGATTTAGGGACGCAGGCCGATAATTGCAGCCGTGATGTTAGACGAGCTAGGACTGTTGTCCTGCAGAGGATCATCAAACCACCACATAATCAATGAAAGCTCTCCTATACTCTGGTATGGCTATATTCATATATGAAGTTCAAATTTAAATGTATATAACCCATTTTGTCCTAATTATTTGGGATTTAGCAGATGGGTTTTATCTTGTGATGAATAATAATAGAGGGGTTATGTTGAATTCAGTTGTTTTTAGGGAAAAAAGTGCTTAGGCTCTGTTCATTCATATGTGCATTTGCTCTCCTTGTTCCTATTCTTACCATATCTTAATAAAACTTTATCAAGTTATTGTTCTGTTAAATGTTTGTCATAATGGCAGCATGTGCTATCTTTTTGTTTTTTTTTTCTTTTCTATGGTTTTTGTGAGTAGCATGTATTGAAACAGCAAAATGATATCCAAGATGTTACTTTAATGGAGTATTGGGTTAATATGGTCTTTTGTCATTGTTAAAGGGCATTTAATACATTAGACAATAGTCAGAACTACCATAACCATCAATGTAGATAAGAAGCTTGTATGATTCACTTCTTTTATACCCTTTTCCTACCTTCTTCATTATTCAATGTTCATTTTGTTGGTCCCTCTGGAACCCACATTACATTTTTATCTCTATTAATTGAGACCCATAAAATGACCTAACTCTAAGCTTTTAATGGAAATCAATGGCATGCAAATAGATATAGTAGATGCAATTGGCAGTAGTGACCTTTGATATGAAGGTAAATGGTACAGTTTCAGATGTATTATTATTATTATGTTACCATTGGAGTCCTACATTGTATGATCTTGGACTCTTTCTCCTCAATATAAGTTCGATCCTTCCTTTCTATTCAATTTATAATGGCTCTTTCGGACAGTAATCTAATGGGGTTTTACATATTCTCACGTGAACCTCACTGTTTTTTTGATTCTGACGAGACTGAATTGTTCTGCACACACTGATCCTCGGGTGCCAATTGTTTACGCTGGCTTTGATGTCTTAATGCTTAGACCATCCACTACAGTCCAATCTTTAAAGCGTTACATCAGCTTTATAAATTACCAAGAAACACTCTCTTATTAGGAAACTATACCCACAACACTCTCGTATTTGGCCGTTATAAATTACCAACACCATAATTTCTAATACAAAAGTGGGTCACATCACAATTTTTGCCTATGTGACACTTTAGAAATCCAATAAGAAATCGTTGTGGTTGATGGTGTTACAAATGTAATAATCTTTTCAACCATACCTTGTCTTCTCTTTTGGTTTGAACAATTGTGATAGTCGAGGGAAGGCATCATCAGTTTGAGAAAGGAAAAGAGGACTTATTAGGAATGATTTGAATTAATCTATTTGTTAGAATATGCGAAACCCCTATATTACTGTCCAAAAGAGCCCTTGAGATAGAGAAGAAATGGTCAAGTCTGGCTGATGTGGGAATTTGACTCACCCATTTCAACGAAGGCTAATAGCTACATATTGTCTCAGAGTGTCAAAAGGAGGCCAGATGATCACATATTTTCTAGAATGTCGAGTCCATAGAGTCGTAAACTTTGGCTATAATATCATGTTAGATTATGTAGAAAGTTGTATAACTATCCAAAAAGACCCTTAAGAAAAGAAAAGATTTTTCACCATGTATTAAGAAGAAATAGTCATAGTTCAGCTACAACAGGACTCCAAACAATATCCAATTCAATTTGTTGTGCGGATCATGACTAAAGAAATATTGACATCATTCGGATGATCTTAACGTTCACAACTATATTTAGTTTACAGATCATGCTATTCACTTGTGGCTTTGGTTCTTTGCGCCAATTTAGACTACATCTTTGGTGACGCTTGAATCACGACCTCTTGGAAGGTTGGGTTGGACCATTAACTCGGCTATCATTGAGCCGATGAATGACCCTTTGGCGACTTACGAATGTTTTTTTTAAGTACATAACATGTAATCCGTGTTTTTAACGTTTGTTTTGGCCTTAATTTTGAGTGATGATTCCGCTGCAATTCCTTTTGTTTTTGTCTTCGAATCATCAATCTCCAAAATAAAAGAAGGCATCTATGCAAGTTTTTGTAAGAAAAAAATAGTGTTTTGTTGAAATTTAACTAAATACGACTATGACAACAAAACAAATGGGACACTCAAAAAGCAACAAAAGAAAATGTACAAGCAACAACCCAATGTTGCGTTTGCTAAATGAACTAAGACAGAATAAAAAAAGTGTTGTTTCACGTTTAACATGACATATGCTTCAAATAAGATATCTTGTGCAACACATCATCCGTAGCTTTAACCCTTATCTCAATCTAACAATGATTAGAAAAATCTCAAGCATTTCGAAAAAAAAATTTAGTTTTCATGCCATGTTGTAATATACTAATATGTGTGCGCATTTTAAAATATATCATACATATTCAAAGCATGGAAACAGAATATGCATGTCATCTACGAAATACAGATCCTTAATCACAGATTATTTCATATAAGACAGACATGTTAGATAACAAACCAAAATGGGTAATTTTGTAAGCAAGAATTAAAATGGGTTTAAGCGACTTGTAATAACATCTTGCAAGTTTCATTAGAATAATTTAATAATATAAATACATAATATATATATATATATATATATATATATGTATAGAGAGAGAGAGAGAGGTTGAAGGAAAACGGAAAACTGAAGAACACCCTAGGGCCCTTCATCTGGACGGTATGTAATTGTGCATACAGGTAAATTAAGTTGATTTTTTGGTTTTTATACACAAGTGCATTATGCATTTGTGCATGTATGCATGTTACAAATTACCTGTATGCACAAGTGCATACCGTCTAGATGAAGGGTCCCTAAGGTGTTCTTCAGTTTTCCGTTTTTTTTTTGAGGTTTTCCTTTAAACCTGACCCTATATATATATATATATATATATATATATATATATATAAAATAAACATGTCATGAAATTAAATAACATCTTGCAAGTTTCATTAGAATATTTTACTAATTCCATAAAACATGAGTTTAAGCGAATTGTAATTTTTGATAAGTTACAACACAAAACTATATTTTAACATTTTGAAGCTAGCTAAGAAGATATAGGTGTCATTTGTTTTTTTCTTTTAATTTTAAGGATAACTTCTCTTATTTACCAGATATCTCTTTTACAGAATAAAAAAAATTAGATTAATTTATGTAATAATTTTTTTTACCGTTACTTAATTGGACAAGAGGTAAACCCATTTTTTATTAGTCTTTTAATGCAATCTTATTTCATTAAAATCCTTTTTTTTGCCTCATTATGTATATAGATATTATTATGAGTACAATTTTTTTAGTAAACTTTTGATTTTATTGATTTATTTTATTGATTTATCTTATTATGCTAACTAATTTATTATTAATATATAGAGTAAATTACATATTTGGTCCCTGTGGTATAGTGGTTTTAACACTCTAGGTCCCTAAAATGAAATAATTACACTGAGCATCCTTGTGGTTTTCATTTTATAACGTGTTTGGTCCCTAAAATGGACGCCGTCCAAAATTGCTCCGTTAAACCACCCATGTGCACGCCTGCACGGCACATGATGGGCAAATTTGTCATTTCGCCTATTTTTAACTTTTACCTTTTTAAACCTTAAACCACAGGGACCAAACATGTAATTTACCGATGTTGAGTGCCCCTCCATGTCTACGTCACCATCGCCACCTGTGCATCACCATCCCCCAACGCCTCCCCCTCTCCCTCTTCTTCTCCACGCCTCCCCCAGTCCCCCTCTCCCTCTTCAGCTTTAATTTCATCCATTTGGTGAAAGAGATGGAGTGCACAACCGCACTCCTCCACCCAACTTCGTCTTCCCCGGTGAGATGGAGCCGCACAGCCGCACTCCTCTCTCGGTCCCTTTTTCCGCCGTCTCGAACGCACAGATCTGACCGGCCGCCACCACCACCGATGGTTCATCACCCAACGTTGTCTTCGCTGCCTATTTTTGAAGCAGGGTCATGCCACAATCGATAATTTAGAGGATTTCTTGACGGAATGATTTAGATTAGGGTTTTCAAACCTGGGTTTGAGTTGTACAAATTTAGGGATTTGTTCTTTTTTTTATTGGAGATATGTGGTTTTTACATTCAATTTACTTTTGATCTTTTTTTTTCGTTTGGGATTCGATCTAGTTTTCAATTTGGATGTGGATATAATCATGTTTATTTTGGAATCAGAGTGACAGAGTTTGTTTTGTGTTTTTATTTTTGGAATTTGAGGTTGTTTTAATACCATGAGTTTTTTCTTTATTTATTTTGGATCTGGGGTTATACATCCATAATTTTGTTAACATTTTTTGGGTTCATCAGAGAAGATGACAGGAGTGGTGGTGGCGGTGTTCTTGATTTTTTAGGATGATAATGGAAGAAGGAGATGAAGAGTGACACATGGCTGTATGCAATTGGTGCTTGCATTAATTGTTTTTATTTTTAAATGTAAAATTGAGGAAAATACATAAAATGACCAAACTGTCCATCATGTGTGTTGCACATGATCACTTTAATGGAGCAATTTTGGACGACGTCCCTTTTAGGGACCAAACACGTTATAAAATGAAAACCACAAGGATGCTCAGTGTAATTATTTCATTTTAGAGACCCAGAGTGTTAAAACCACTATACTACAGGGACCAAATATGTAATTTACTCATATATATATATATATATATATATATATATATGTGCATTATTTTGACAATTAAATACCATATTATATGTCAAATCATAGGTTAATATATTTTATAAATTTTCATTTTAATTATGAATAAACAAGTGAAATTGTAATAAGAGTAAACTACACTTTTGGTCCCTGTGGTTTAGTGATTATAACACATTTGGTCCCTACAGTTTAAAAATTACACTTTAGCCACTACAATATGCATTTTGGTCCGGATTTGGTCCCTCGTCGTTAAGTCCGTTAAAAAATCTCGTTAGATGAGGGTATTTTCGTCTTTTTCACTTTCACTTTATTTTTTTTAATAAATAAATTGTAGGGACTAAATGTGTTATACCATAATTCTTAATTTTACCATATTTTTAATAAACTATAACTCTTTTTCTTGAATATTCATCCTCAACAATAATAGCATGATGAACATCAAGAACATGAAAACCAAGAATAATAACCCAAATTTAAAAACTTAAATCAAATCTATATTTAAAAACCAAAACCATATCCAATAACCAAAATCAAACCCACTTATAAAAAACCAAATCAAATAAAGATTTGAGAGAAGAGATTTGAGAGAGAGAGAGAGAAGAGATCTGTTCCATATCTGAGAGAAGAGATACAGATCGAGATCTAAGAGAAGAGAAGGGATAGAGATAGAGAGAGAGAAGAGGTCTGAGAGAAGAGATCTGAGAGAAGAGATAGAGATCGAGAGAAGAGAGAGAGAGATTGAGATCGAGAGAAGAGAGAATAGAGAATGACGGAAGAGATCTGGAACCCGGCACCCCACTCCAACTCCGGTCGCCTCCAACGCCGACCATCCACCGGCCACCGTCAACGTCGAGGAGTTTATGAAATTGTTGCAGGCGACTTTATGGGTCCTTCCAACGAGATCTGTCTCTTTCTCACAAAGTATGACCTTCACTTCTCCTTCGATCTGCTTCTTCTTTCTCAACCTGCTTCGAAATCGTAGGAGAACACGTCGGACGATTCCAGAGCTTCTTCTTCTCTCTCGATCTGCTTCTTCTTCTCTGGATCTTCTTCTTCTCTCAAACTGCTTATTCACCGTGTCTTGATTTGATTTTGGGTTTTGATTGAGATTCATATTTTGATTTAGGGTTAATTTGTGGTTCTTGAGTTACGGTTTTTGATTTGTGTTCTACGGTTTTGTTGATGATTTCTTGGTGATGAAGATAAACATTCAAGAAAACTCAATTATGAAATTTTAAAATGTTAAAAAAAATTATAATTAATATGGCTTTAAATCTGGTTTGGTTAAGGTTTTTAAATATGGGCTTGTTCTTATGTTCTTCAAGTGATGATTGTTCAAGAAAAAAATATTACAATTAATTAAAAATGAATGTTCAAGAAAAAATATTGGTGTTGATCATGGTGTTCTTGATGATTCATTTGGGGAAGATGAATATTCAAGAGAAACAAATAATCATGGTATAACACATTTAGTCCCTACAATTTATTTATTAAAGAAAAATAAAGTGAAAGTGAAAAGGACGAAAATACCCCTCATCTAACGAGATTTTTTAACAGACTTAACGACGAGGGACCAAATCCGGACCGAAATGCATATTGTAGTAGCTAAAGTGTAATTTTTAAATTGTAAGGACCAAATGTGTTATAATCACTAAACCACATGGACCAAAAGTGTAGTTTGCTCTTGTAATAAATATGTTAGAAGAGATGAATAATTTTTAAAAGAAGTTTGTCTGAAAATAAGTGTAATACTTACAAAAGAGTTATTGATAGTTATTTTATATTTAGCTGTAAAAAATATAATTTATATTAAGAGGGATAAAATAAACAATTACAAACATTAAGTAATGTATCTATACTACTTTATAAAAAAGGAATAACAGTTATTTTCAAACTTTCGTTTTTCTAAATTATCAGTTATGTAAATCCCCTCTCTCCCACGATTCCTCTCAAAATCAAACAATTTTCAATTTCTATGTTACAATTTATACCCTTAGAATTAGTTATCCAATTTATTTTTAATCCATTACTTTTTCATTTTTTATTTTACACCCTTATCACATCAACATAAATAATCGTATATGAACAAGAATGCATTAAAAAATACATTTCTTTTTTTTTTACAAATTACACCATTATAATCTTCTCGTCAATACCTTTGAAATGAGCCCAATATTGAATATTTTTGCATTTAATCATATTATTAAATATCATGAACATGTACAAATTAATTTGTTTTATATCTCTTATATTATTCATTTTCATTTTATACCCTTATAATATTAAGTTACACTTTATACCCTTAGAATTAGTTATCCAGTTTACTTTTAATCCTTTACTTTTTCATTTTTTATTTTACACCCTTATCATATTAACATATATAATCGTATATGAACAAGAGTGAATTAAAAAAATACATTTTTTACAAATTATACCACTGTAATCTGTCTCGTCAATACCTTTGAAATGAGCCAAATATTTAATATTTTGGGATTTAATCATATTATTAAATATCATGAACATGTACAAATTAATTTGTTTTATATCTCTTACATTATTCATTTTCATTTTACACCCTTAAGTTACACTTTATACCCTTAGAATTAGTTATCCAATTACTTTTAATCCATTACTTTTTCATTTTTTATTTTACACCCTTATCATATTAACATAAATAATCGTATATAAACAAGAATGCATTAAAAAATACATTTTTTTTACAATCTATACCATTGTAATCGTTTCGTCAATACCTTCGAAATGAGCCCAATATTGAAGATTTTTAGATTTAATCATATTATTAAATATCATGAACATGTACAAATTAATTTGTTTTATATCTCTTACATTATTCATTTTCATTTACACCCTTATAATATTAAAAATACATAATCATAGTTTAACTAAAACATATTAATAAATGCATTTTTTACAAATTATAATATTACAATATTCTCGTCAATAATTTCAAAATAAATTTTTTATTGAATATTTTTTTAACTTAATAATATTGTGAAATATCATAAATACGTATCAAGATTTTTCAAGAAATGACGTACTAAGATTTTTTTAAAATTTGTACATTTTACGCTGTTATCTATATTTATTTATTATACTCCTTTAAAAATAATTCCATTTACGTTTATTCTTGAATTTTTAAGAAGTGCAAATCTCAATACATCATGTACAAGTTTAAAAGCTTTAAAACCTCCAACGTTCAACATGATAATTAAAAATAAAATTATTTTTTATTTTTAAATTACATTTTATACCATTATAATTAGTTATTTAATTTACTTTATATCCCTTTTTCTTTCATTTTTCATGTTACATCCTTATCATATCAACATACATAAACTAAAATATATTAAACAAATATGTTTTTCTTTTTTATAAATTATATCATTATAACCGTTCATCAAAACCTTCAAAATAAGCACAAATGTTATGGGTTTGAAAACCCCACTATCGAACGAATATTTTTCAAATTTCTTGATCACAAAATGAGCACAAATGGCTCGGGCTCGCCTGCGGGCTGCTGCGGCAGCGGTGCGGGTGGCTCGGGCTTGGGGCTCAGGCTCGGGGTGCGGGTTTGAAAACCCGAGGAACCCGATGTGTTTTGTTTATTTATTTTTTTTAAAATTTTTATTCAAACGGCTCTCTTTCAACGGCTACTTTTTATTTAATTTTTTTTCCAATTTAATCACACTATATATATTAACCCTCAACCTCTTATTTTTTCACACCAACAATCTCTCAAACTCTCTCATTCTCTCTCAAATTCTCTCAAACTCTCTCAAATTTCATCATGAATCCAAACAAAACACCTACATCCCGTCGTAACCGACCGGATACACCACAACCGCAAGAAGACCCGGAGCTTGGTTTCCAAGCGTTTACACAACAAGGTTATCGTCCGCAATGGTCGCAACAAATTCTGCCACAATGGTCGCAACAAAATCCGCCACAATATCCGCAACAATTTCCCCAACAATTTCACCAACAATTTCCTTACCAATTTACACGTCCCGGTTTGATTGAACAAGGTTTTACTCCGGCCAACTACAATAATTGGTAGTGTTTTGTATTTTGTAATTTTTAATTTTTTAATGAATGATATGAATTTTTATTTTTATTATTTATCGTATTTTTATTTATTCAAAAATATATAAATATTTTTATTTTGTTAAATAATTAAATGTATAAATAAAAGAATTAAAAAAATGATGTGGCGCTGATGTGGCATTGAGGGCTTGAGGGCTTTTAGTTATGCGCTGAGGGTGTTTAGGGATTGAGGGCTTAGCTGATGTGGCGCTGATGTGGCATTGAGGGCTTGAGAGCTTGAGGGCTTGCGCTGCAGAAGACCTAAATGAAACGGCTCTTATTTGCAATATTCGTAAAAGGAAATCTAAGGTAGTTATATAAATCATTTTTTTATATGTGAGAGATGAATTTAAAGTTTAACATTTTTTCTAAAACAATCAACACCTTAAATAAATTGAGTAATTAATTAAAGTACCCATTTTGCTGATCCTCTCTCACAAAAATATCCATTTGCTCCCTACTTTCACGAAAATACCCATTTCTTCATGAAATAGTTCGTGATTACGAACTCAATTTCACGGACCAATTTAAACCATTTCACGGACCATATTTTTTTTAAAAGTCAAATTCAAAAGGTCCAAAAGGACTAAAATAATAAGTTCAAACCAATTCAAACCAACTAACTAAAATAATATCACGGACCACCATTTCAAACCGATTAATTTCACGGACCAAAACTCACTTTTTATGATATTTTTCTGACACCCCCAGCTCATCCTTCACGGACCATGTTGAAGCATGTATTTCAAACTATTTCACGGACCAATATCCACAAGGTATTTCAAACTATTTCACGGACCATGCCTTTAGTTTACAGAACAAACATTAACCATTATGCATGAGTTCGTGATCACGAACCATTTCATGAAGAAAATTGTTATTTTTGTGAAAATGGATATTTTCGTGAGAGAGAGTCGGGTATTTCAATTAATTACTGTAAAAAGCACTGTTCTAAAAAACTCGCCGTACAGCCGTCATGGCGCGCCATGACACCAAGGCTTGTGTCTCACGCCACGTTAAGCTCATGGCACGCCATGACCTATTGCGCAGTTTTCGTAATGCACTATTTGATTTTTCTTTTACGTTTTTGATGTTTTATTTACAAGTTTTTTTAATATATAACCTAATTTAACATGCTTATTACTATTGACTCATGTGGTAACACTACAAAACATATGTTTTTATATATGAATTAGAAATTTAACGCTATAAGTCACGCCTTAAAAACTCATGGCTCCTAACGCTTGAGGCTTGGACTCACCGCCATGTCACGCCTCACGTAATTTAGAACTTTGGTAAAAAGATATATAAATGCTTGATAAAAGAGAGAAAAAGAAAAAAAACAAGTTAAAAGTGGAAATGAGTTCCATAAGGCCGTGCGTACCGCCATCGGGTACCACGACCGGGTTCACATCGGGTTGGGGCGGGTAGCCCGGGTACACGGTACGGGTACCGCGGGTTCGGTGGGTGCGGGTAAGAGTGGGTTCGGGAACCCGGTCCTAATTTTTTTTTTAAATATAATCGGTGGGTGCGGGTAAAAGTGGGTTCAGATGGTATGATAGGAAGCGGTACTCCACTTTAGGGTAAGGAGGGTGTAAAGCCCGTATCCCGGTATGTTTTATTTTTATAAAATTAAATTGTGTTTTCTTTTAACGTTGTTGGTTAACGGGATTAGCGGGACTGACCGGAAATGTTAAAAGTTGGATTTTTGGGGCTTATTGCGAAAACTCTAACTACAGGGACCTTTGTTGTACTTCTTTAAGAGTGTTGCATGGATCGGCCCATAGGAAAGGACCGACCCCCCTCTCGTTTCCTTCTTGTTTTCTTGCGACACACACAAAGAGAGCCACCCAAAAACCCTACTCTCTTTTCCTTCTTGTGCTCACGGCCGACACCCCCCCTACTTGTCTTTTCTTCGCCACCGTCGGGAACCGCCACCACCACCGCAGCTCGTCGGATTTTTCGAGAGAGAGAGAAAGGAGGACAGCAAGGACCGAGGTGTTAGATCGGTTGGGTGCGTCATATCGAGGTAACACTCTTTCCCTTGTCTTTTACTATCTCCCCGTCGCCAAACACCATAAACAACCACCGCCGCCGCCGCCTCGGCTGTCGGCGGCGTTGCCGCCATCTTCCGCCACCAGTGGATGGTTGAGGGTGTAGGGCAGGGGCGTTTTGTCGTAAGGGAAGGGAGAGGAGCGTGAGTGATGACCGTAAGGTTGGGTGCGGGTGATTGGGTGTATGTAAGTAATGTGGGTGCAAGTACGGTGGTTGCCGGAGCGCCGCCGCCGTCCTGCCCCACTGCCGGAGGTGGCAGTGGGTGGTGGCCACGACCCAACCCTAAACCGTCTTGGCGGAACCCTAAACCGTTATTGTTTAACCAAAACCATTTTTATGATTTTATGTGATCGATATCGTTCCTGCCCAGTTTTATTCCGTTCATAACTTTTCCATCGTAGCTCGGATTGAGGCGAATCTGGTGCCCACGGTTCACATTCTGTGTCGGGCACACTTTTAGTGTTTTAGCGAAAGTCTGGTTCGGCCTCTAGCTAGGTGTAAAATAATTGTTTTTACAGCAGGTCCGAATACGGCAGACTCGCGTCCCATTCTTAGAAAATTCATATTAAATCGTAGGAAAATCGTTAGAACGCGTATAATACGTCCCTGGAAAGCTAAGACCTAGACCCTCCTGTTTGTGGGATTTAATTCCTGGATTAATGGGTCTAGGGAGGGCTTAGCAGGACCTGAGCAGACCTGCAGTTTAGACCGAAAATCGGAAATGTCGCTCGTTTAATCTTACGTTTATAATTAAGGGTTGGGACTTCTCGTTGACACTTGGTAGCACTTCTTTAGGTGGAAAGAAGTGAGTTGGAGTGGCGGGATCGTATTGCTGTTTGTGGATATCTGCGTTGCGTATCAAGGTGAGTTCTCTCACTACGTAGAATAGGGATTATATGTACATTACGGTAGTTTGTATGTGTTAGCTGAATTGTTGTGTGTACTAGCTGAATTGTGGTGCGTAGTACTAGGTTGAATTAATGCCTAGTAAAAATGAGTATTATATACATCTCGGTGGGACCGAGGGCTCGGTGGGACCGAGGAATAGTGTTTTAGTGTTGTGTGAACTCGGTGGGACCGAGGAATTGCGTACAAGTATGGCATGAACTCGGGGGGACCGAGGGATGCCTACACGAGTGTGTTGTATAATCGGGGAGACCGATGGTTATATATATATATATATATATATATATATATACAGTTGTTGTTGTATGATCGGGGAGACCGATGGTTTTATATATATATATATACAGTTGTTGTTGTATGATCGGGGAGACCGATGGTTATATATATATATATATATATATATATATATATATATATATATATATATATATATATATATATATATATATATACGCACGTGTGTGTTAGTTGATTTGGTTGTGGGTAATATCCAATTGTATTAATGTCTAGGAGAATACCTTTACTGTTGTATTTAATCGGTTGGACCGATGTTCGGCGGGGCCGATGGTTGTTAATGTAATTCATTTTAATCGGTTGGACCGATGTTCGGCGGGGCCTATGGTTGTTAATGTAATTTATTATAATCGGTTGGACCGATGTTCGGCGGGGCCGATGGTTGTATTTGACTATGTAGACCTCGGGGTGCCGAGGTGGACTGTTATGTCCTTGCATGAGTTGCCTGTTTTAAGTTGTATTCTCAGACCAGTATGTAATGAGTATTTATGTCTATCTCCTGATAGGAGTGGTGTATATATAATTGCTATTGTGCGTAAGTGTTTGAATTCACTAAGCTTTATGCTTACCCTTTCCCTATAAAATTACTGTTTCAGGTGCGAGTGGCAGTATGGCGTGACGGTACATACTGGCGCGTTGAGAAGACCTTCGTATTTATTTATTTTAAAACTTAGTACATTTCCGTTGTTTTATGTAAGTTGATCGTTTAACTTAACGAGGTTTTGTTTAAACGTTTATTTTGAGTTAAACGATTGTGATTTAATTTAATAAAAATGGTATTTTACAAGTTCAAATTTATTGTAATTTTTTGGACGTTACAAGTTGGTATCAGAGCACAGCTTGAGTGAATCAAACACATCTCGGTGAGTTTGATCTCAAGTTGCGACTATGAATTTTTTTCTTTTTTTTTAAAATTTTTTGGAAAATAAAAGAAAGGAAAACCCGTTTGGGAAACGGTGATCGAGGGCGCAATATGTACAGTCAGCCGGAGCCAAGGGAAAGGTACAGTACTTAGTGTAATTATTGCTTTCTAGAACATAGGAGTATGTATGCTAGATTCCCTGTGCTATTTACTATGTACTGCATGTTGATGCTTGCTAGTAGGAATTTATGCTAGTCATGGTAGGTTGTTAAGCGAATGTGTAACGTCCCAAAAATTACAAGCAAATTTAAATTTTTAAATAAACAATTCATTGATAACAATTCAATAAATGATCCCAATGTTTCGTTTGCAAACACATAATTAATGTCTTTATAAAAATAAAACCAGCGGAATAAACGTTTAATTATTAAAATCATAAAGCAACCAGCTCTTCTCACGCGCCAGTGTGTACTCGTCACGCCTTGGAGCCGCCCGTACCTGAAACCACAGTTTATTGGGAAAGGGTAAGCACGAAGCTTAGTGAATTCCAACACATGCGCAGATAGGAATTATATACATATCACCCCTATCCGCACATAAGCAACAACATCACAGTTACATAAAACGAGTAAACATCTACAAGTAATTATGTATCCAACACCTCAGTACCATCGAGGCCTCGGTCCCACCGAATTGTAGTGTATCCAACACCTCAGTACCATCGAGGCCTCGGTCCCACCGAATTGTAATGTATCCAACACCTCAGTACCATCGAGGCCTCGGTCCCACCGAATTGTAATGTATCCAACACCTCAGTACCATCGAGGCCTCGGTCCCACCGAATTGTAATGTAACCAACACCTCAGTACCATCGAGGCCTCGGTCCCACCGAATTGTAATGTAACCAACACCTCAGTACCATCGAGGCCTCGGTCCCACCGAATTGTAATGTGACACATTTATACCAAGCATTCAAACCAATCAAATATTACGCACCACAAACAACTAGTTCACACCACAAAGACAATAGTACATACAAACTATTATGACATGCATACAACCCCTAACTACACAGTGAGAGAACTCACCTCGAATGCGCGCCCAACTTAATAACACAATTCAAGCTTCACAATTACGGTCACTTCCCAGCACCTAAATGCATGTTAAAACGTGTCAATACGAGACCCGAACCCTATGACACGACACACGCTTAAACCGTCACTAAAACTAAATTCCGTTCTCGCCAAACAGGTCTGTTCGGGACCTGTTTCGACCCCTTTAAACCCAGAAAATTCCCAATATTATTTCATGAACAGAAAGTCCTCTGAGTTAGGGTTCCAAGGACATATTATACGCCTCCTAACGATTTTTCTACAATTAATTACGGATTTTATAAGATCAGCCCGCAGAACAGCGAAAAACAGCACTTATCAGTATAAAACGACAGTTTGACCCATGCTACGTCCCGAACTGGGTTTTGCACAAAACACAGAAAAGTTTCTAGACTCAAAAAGGGAACTTTTGACACCGGTTTCACCCCAAACCGAGTTACGAGCAGAAAGTTATGGTCTACGCAAAACAGTGGCAGATTCCAGAATTTTGCACATAAAATGACGAATCACCGAACTTGCGACCACTTTTCCGCCCAGCTAGAGACCGAACCAGTTTTCCGCTAAAACACGGAAAACGTGCCCGACCCCGAACTTGAACTGTGGGCGCCAGTTTCGGCTCAAACGGAGTTACGACAGAAAAGTTATGACTACACGAAAACTGGACAGCACACTAGAATTTTCATAAACTGATAGCTTTATAAAACGGTTCGCGGCTTAATCGATTCGGGATTTACGCTAAGAGTGTCACCCACTGCCATCGCCCTCCACCCACAGCCACCGTAGCGACGGCGTGCGGCGGTGGTGGTCTCGCCGGAAAAACGAAAAGGAAAAAGAAAAGAACGAGACGAACGAGAGAGCTACTTACCTCACGACGACGTCTCACCACCACAACCAAACCTCTCTCTCTCGATTCCTCCGACGACAGCAGGTGGTGGCGGTCTCCGACGACAGCAGCAGCGGCGGCGAAAGGGGCTGCCGCTGCGTTCTTCTTCTCCTCTCTCTCTCTCGCGATCTCTCTCTCTCTTCGTTTCTCTCTTTCTCGGCCGCACATCGCAAGGAAACGAGAAGGGCTCTAGGGTTTAGGTGATTGGTTGCTTGAATCACAAGGAAAGGAAAAAGAAAACGAGAAGGGATTCAGCCATGGGCCGTGACCCATGCAACAAGTTCCAAGAAAATGCACAAATAGCCCCTCAACTATACCTCATCTCACAATCTATAACAAAAGACACGTAAGCTAACATTTTTGGTCCTTTTTGACACCAAACCACTAACCAAAAACAATTAAAGGTAAACACTTTAAAATGGTTTAAAGATTTATTACGCATTTGGTCAAACTTGCTAACCCCGTTAGTAAAGATTCGCTAAAAGAACGATATTAAAGCAATTAATTAAAATATATATAAACATACCGGGACACGGGCTTTACAGAATGCCCTATAGGTTGTATGCAGTAAGAATCGCATAGCCTTAGAATATTTGATTTAGTTCTATTGCGCAGCTCTTGTTTGAGTCCAACCGTTCTAGGATAGAATCTTGTATTCGAATGTCTATTTGTTTCACGCTGCATGTGACGGGGTATTCGCGAGGCAACTCGTCATGGCTAGTAGGGATTTCGTTGTAGCAAGGGTAGTGTTTTGGGGTGGAATTCCTAGGGAGCTAGGAAGAGTATGTACATATGCTGGTGCGGGCATATGGGGATAGTTATCGGCGAGAAACTACTTGGGCGCTTCGGGATGGGACTCGGAACGAGCAATGATAGGTGTGGAAGGTAGTAGTAGAGCTCATACTACCGGAAGCACAGGATCAATGCTTGAGTCGGGGAAAGTCACGAGGAATCCAAGGAGTTGAGCGTGAGCGTTGTTAGTGTGAGTTATTGTGTGCTAATAACTCGTTGTAATGTCTGCCCAGAATAGCCATCACAAGGAGGAACAACTATAGTAAACCTACTAGTACAAGTGTGTACTTGAATTGCTTTGATGTGATGATCGTTGGGGGTAGTGATGAAGGTTCTAATCTAGTAGTCGTTGGAATAAAAGGACGATTCTAGTATTAATCACTTGGAGTGACGTTAAGGACGATGTTTGTTTTAGGTAGACCATTTCGGGTCAAGATGGATGATTGTGCTAGAATCATAGGCTTATTGAGCCGACGTAGATTTGAGGATTATTTGACGTAATTTTCCAACTTGCCCTAAGAGGTTTAAATGTCCGGATGACGTTAGTGGACCGGAGAGATTTGGAGGAGTAGGAGTCGAGGCGTTGAATGCCGACTAAGTCATGCACAAAGTTTATTTTGAAAATAAAATTGCATTAACAAATTCTTGTGTTTCAAATCCTTTTATGGATGGTGTTTTGGAATTTTGGGAAATGTTCAGCACACACCCAAGATTTTGAATTATGGTTTTGAAAGTGCATGAAATCGTTTTATCACGGTAGTTGCAAACTTTGTTTGAATTTGTTTTATTTTGCTATTTTCCCAACGGTTCTTTCGGGTAAGATGATATCCGTGTTTTGTGGTGTTTAAAATGTTGGGCAAGTGACTACGGCTTGTGACTTTAACATTGGAACTCCTCCACATATGTTAGAGTTGAGACGGAGAGTTACATTCCACGATGTCTGTATAAAACTATTTGGGTGATTTGGTTAAAATAAGTTGGTTAAACAATGTTGTTTTATGGTTTTACCGTGGAAAGAGATTTTTGGGAGTTTGGCGTCTCATTCATGTTTTTGCTTTTAGCAATTTGACTTTGCGGGCACAATGTATGGTGCTATTTTATTGACTTAGAGTCATTGAGTTCGTTAAGGTTCATGAAGTTTTGTTTTACGGCATGTTGAGTCGTGTGGGTTTAATTTCACGAGGTGCATATCTTATTTGTTTATGTGACCATTTGGGGAAATTTTGGAAATCAATTTAAAGAACCCCACCTTTTGAGATTTGGTGTGAGTTAATTGGAGCATGTGTGTCATTGCAAGAAAATTTTAAGGAAGTGTTACAAGCTGGCATGCCTACCCCCAGTTAGAGATTTTATGAGGTTTTAGTCGATATTTTCAAATGATAGAAGCAGATTGGTTTCTATCTTTAAGTTTGAAACTTACACGAGACAGTTGTGTTTTAACAAAAATATATTTGTAAACCGTTTCATCGTTTGTATGACTAGCCGACGCGCGTAAAAATTTGTTGGTGAACCCTGTGCCACGACATTTTATGATTTAAAAAGAGAAATTTTGGGGTCAAACGCCGTGGAACTGATTTTGAAATTATGTGCACACTTTTGTCGCACCCTGTGTAAGGTCGGGTGGTTATTTTAAGTACAGGTCATGAGCCAATCCATACTAGAACTGTGACGGTTCATTTTTTTAAAGAAATTATTCATTTCGCTTTGCGTTTGTGAGTAAACTGAGCTGCAATGGAATGATTTTCAACATGATTTTCATATGTGGGACGAGCGTGTCCATTTTTTTTGCGTAACTACCGACCTGGTAATAGTAGTTTTATTGCATACGATCTTTTTGAGATGAAAAATCTTGACGTTGAAAATATTTTGTAAATGATTTTGTAAACATTTTGGGAAATGCGCTTTTCAGTATTATGTGTCATTTGGAGAATTTTAAGGGTGTGAGTCCTTTTGGAAAACTCTTTTGTTTAACCCGTGTTGAGTTTGGGACTAATGTTGATTTTAGAGTATTGCTTGCTTAAACTTTATTTAAACGCGTTGTTGACCGACTTATGGGTCTAGCAAGCGTGGAGCATTTTGCTCGGTTTTGACTTTGAGATAGTCATGGGTCAATTGCACGGTTTTAATGGCTCGATGTGGAGTCTTGTTGATGGGTTGTTTTTGTTGCACAGTTTTGCATGTATTGCACGTTGAGTATATACATGTTTGGGTGAGAGAGTCATTCCGGGATAGGCATGTTGTTGGTAGACTGTTTTGCATTGGATCCTTAGACACGTTAGTCAGTCGTTGGTAATGGTCAGTTGGGTATCTCGGGGTGGGACCCTGGTATTCATGTGTTATGATCTTGACTTTCCAGTAGGTACTAGGAGGATTTAGTTGTGGGCACTTACCTGTGAGGTAGTTCCGATGTGCTGGGCCTTGAGGCGTTACCTGGGAGGTAGACGTCAAGGTGTATCCTCGATACGGTGTAACTTGGCTTCGTAGAGCAAGTGTGGAAGATACGTCGACAGTGGAAGGTTGGGTATTCCACGCGTGTTGGTACTGTAGGCCGAATGGTATCAGTTAAGGGAATGATGCCCTTTGTAACTAAGAGAATGAATGCGCAGAACCTATATGAGGTAAGTGGTATAGTTAGGTGTCGACTTTTGGGCTTGGGGCCAAACACCTTTAGTGTAATCGGAAAATTGTAGCCGATTTTAAAATAGTTATAGTGAGGGTAGTAGTAATCCTGAGATGCTTACTTGTGATGAATGGTTATGGTGGAATGACCTTCGTGTGTGTTTATAAATCTGCTGATTTGATGATTCGTGTGAGGTAAATTTCGGGAGTCTATTAGAACTCGTAGAAGTTAATCGATAGTTAATGGTAGGAATGATCGGATTCGAGTATCCTGTAGGGTATATTGGTGAGCAACTTTAGAATGGTTAAAGCTTGAAATTGAATCGGGATGTATGAAACATCTAAGGTTGGGAGATGACCGAAGTCGTTTGACTAGGAATGATTCCAATTGTTGGAGTGTTCTTCCGATTATAATTTCAGTGTCCTTGAAGGAGTTTTGTTGGTAAGAAAGGTATTCGAGAAATTTTTAGGCGGTGTAAGGAATTTAGATTCCAGTTAGTGAAAGTTCAGTGGCAACACCGAAAGGGTTCCGAGTGGACATGGGAGCCCGAGGCTAAGATGCGGGAGAACTAACTGGAGTTGTTTGCGGATGTAGACTTCGAGGACGTAGGAATTCAAGAGGGGGAGAGTTGTAAAGCCCGTATCCCGGTATGTTTTATTTTTATAAAATTAAATTGTGTTTTCTTTTAACGTTGTTGGTTAACGGGATTAGCGGGACTGACCGGAAATGTAAAAAGTTGGATTGTTGGGGCTTATTGCGAAAACTCTAACTACAGGGACCTTTGTTGTACTTCTTTAAGAGTGTTGCATGGATCGGCCCATAGGAAAGGACCGACCCCCCTCTCGTTTCCTTCTTGTTTTCTTGCGACACACACAAAGAGAGCCACCCAAAAACCCTACTCTCTTTTCCTTCTTGTGCTCACGGCCGAAACCCCCCCTCCTTGTCTTTTCTTCGCCACCGCCGGGAACCGCCACCACCACCGCAGCTCGTCGGATTTTTCGAGAGAGAGAGAAAGGAGGGCAGCAAGGACCGAGGTGTTAGATCGGTTGGGTGCGTCATATCGAGGTAACACTCTTTCCCTTGTCTTTTACTATCTCCCCGTCGCCAAACACCATAAACAACCACCGCCGCCGCCGCCTCGGCTGTCGACGGCGTTGCCGCCATCTTCCGCCACCAGTGGATGGTTGAGGGTGTAGGGCAGGGGCGTTTTGTCGTAAGGGAAGGGAGAGGAGCGTGAGTGATGACCGTAAGGTTGGGTGCGGGTGATTGGGTGTATGTAAGTAATGTGGGTGCAAGTACGGTGGTCGTCGGAGCGCCGCCGCCGCCGTGCCCCACTGCCGGAGGTGGCAGTGGGTGGTGGCCACGACCCAACCCTAAACCGTCTTGGCGGAACCCTAAACCGTTATTGTTTAACCAAAACCATTTTTATGATTTTATGTGATCGATATCGTTCCTGCCCAGTTTTATTCCGTTCATAACTTTTCCGTCGTAGCTCGGATTGAGGCGAATCTGGTGCCCACGGTTCACATTCTGTGTCGGGCACACTTTTAGTGTTTTAGCGAAAGTCTGTTTCGGCCTCTAGCTAGGTGTAAAATAGCTGTTTTTACAGCAGGTCCAAATACGGCAGACTCGCGTCCCATTCTTAGAAAATTCATATTAAATCGTAGGAAAATCGTTAGAATGCGTATAATATGTCCCTAGAAAGCTAAGACCTAGACCCTCCTGTTTGTGGGATTTAATTCCTGGATTAATGGGTCTATGGAGGGCTTAGCAGGTCCCGAGCAGACATGCAGTTTAGACCGAAAATCGGAAATGTCGCTCGTTTAATCTTACGTTTATAATTAAGGGTTGGGACTTCGCATTGACACTTGGTAGCACTTCTTTAGGTGGAAAGAAGTGAGTTGGAGTGGCGGGCTTGTATTGCTGTTTGTGGATATCTGCGTTGCGTATCGAGGTGAGTTCTCTCACTACGTAGAATAGGGATTATATGTACATTACGGTAGTTTGTATGTGTTAGCTGAATTGTTGTGTGTACTAGCTGAATTGTGGTGCGTAGTACTAGGTTGAATTAATGCCTAGTATAAATGAGTATTATATACATCTCGGTGGGACCGAGGGCTCGATGGGACTGAGGAATAGTGTTTTAGTGTTGTGTGAACTCGGTGGGACCGAGGAATTGCGTACAAGTATAGGATGAACTCGGGGGGACCGAGGGATGCCTACACGAGTGTGTTGTATAATCGGGGAGACCGATGGTTTTATATATATATACAGTTGTTGTTGTATGATCGAGGAGACCGATGGTTTTATATATATATATAGTTGTTGTTGTATGATCGGGGAGACCGATGGTTATATATATATATATATATATATATATATATATATATATATATATATATATATATATGCACGTGTGTGTTAGTTGATTTGGTTGTGGGTAATATCCAATTGTATTAATGTCTAGGAGAATACCTTTACTGTTGTATTTAATCGGTTGGACCGATGTTCGGCGGGGCCGATGGTTGTTAATGTAATTCATTTTAATCGGTTGGACCGATGTTCGGCGGGGCCGATGGTTGTTAATGTAATTTATTATAATCGGTTGGACCGATGTTCGGCGGGGCCGATGGTTGTATTTGACTATGTAGACCTCGGGGTGCCGAGGTGGACTGTTATGTCCTTGCATGAGTTGCCTGTTTTAAGTTGTATTCTCAGACCAGTATGTAATGAGTATTTATGTCTATCTGCTGATAGGAGTGGTGTATATATAATTGCTATTGTGCGTAAGTGTTTGAATTCACTAAGCTTTATGCTTACCCTTTCCCTATAAAATTACTGTTTCAGGTGCGAGTGGCAGTATGGCGTGACGGTACACACTGGCGCGTTGAGAAGACCTTCGTATTTATTTATTTTTAAACTTAGTACATTTCCGCTGTTTTATGTAAGTTGATCGTTTAACTTAACGAGGTTTTGTTTAAACGTTTATTTTGAGTTAAACGCTTGTGATTTAATTTAATAAAAATGGTATTTTACAAGTTCAAATTTATTGTAATTTTTTGGACGTTACAGAGGGTAGGAAAGAGAAAAGCTGATGTGGCGCTGAGGTGGCATCAAGGTTCAGAGGGTAAGATAGGAAGCGGTACTCATGGTCTAATGAAGAGGTACTCCTCTGATCACGGGCCAATGTCGGCTCCGTTGTTGGATGTTGGGTTGATTAGGTAATAATCTTTTTCGTACTTTTTTTATAATTTTTTATAAATAATTAATGTATTAAATTTGATTACACATCCTGTATTATTAAAACTAGATATGTACCCACACGCGATACGGCGCGAAGTATCTTGAATCGAAAGCCGAGAATTCAAAAATAATAATATTGTTTTATGTTCATATTTATTCGCTTTTAAATCGCATATCAGATGTATAAAAATAAAGGTCAATATGGTTAATTGATCAAGAAATTTGAAAAATATTCGTTCGATAGTGGGGTTTTCAAACCCATAACATTTGTGCTCATTTTGAAGGTTTTGATGAACGGTTATAATGATATAATTTATAAAAAAGAAAAACATATTTGTTTAATGTATTTTAGTTTATGTATGTTGATATGATAAGGATGTAACATGAAAAATGAAAGAAAAAGGGATAAAAAGTAAATTAAATAACTAATTATAATGGTATAAAATGTAATTTAAAAATAAAAAATAATTTTATTTTTAATTATCATGTTGAACGTTGGAGGTTTTAAAACTTTTAAACTTGTACATAATGTATTGAGATTTGTACTTCTTAAAAATTCAAGAATAAACGTAAATGGAATTATTTTTAAAGGAGTATAATAGATAAATATAAGAGCGTAAAATGTACAAATTTAAAAAAAAAAATCTCAGTACGTCATTCTTGAAAAATCTTGATACGTATTTATGATATTTCACAATATTATTAAGTTAAAAAAATATTCAATAATCTATTAATTTTGAAATTATTGACCAGAATATTGTAATATTATAATTTGTAAAAAAATGCATTTATTAATTTGTTTTAGTTAAACTATGATTATGTATTTTTAATATTATAAGGGTGTATATAAAAATGAATAATGTAAGAGATATAAATCAAATTAAAAAGAGCAGAATGGGTTTGTGTTAAGTATGGTTGTTGTTCCGGGCTAGGCTATATAGTAATGATATCATTAATTTGTACATGTTCATGATATTTAATAATATGATTAAATCCAAAAATATTCAATATTGGGCTCATTTCGAAGGTATTGACGAGACGATTACAATGGTATAATTTGTAAAAAAAGAAATTTATTTTTTAATGCATTCTTGTTCATATACGATTATTTATGTTAATATGATAAGGGTGTAAAATAAAAAATGAAAAAGTAAAGTGTAACACCCTAAAAATCAGGGCCAATTTGAACCTTAAAATTAAACAAGGTAAATCAGAAAAATGATCCAAACCTTTATTTATATAAGCAGAGAGTTAACTATGAGGGTTCCTATATACACAAATCGAATTCTCTAAATAACCTATAAATCTAATCATGTCAACTATAATTAGATTAACTTGGTTATCTAAACAATTCATCAAAAGCCTCATCGCACCGTCTAAGTTCTCCGCTTATCATCAAAAGTTGAATACCAAGAGCACTCGTCCCACATCGTATTACTTCCCTGAACTCGTACCTCGTAAGAAAATTGAATTTGAACGATTAGGCTTACGCCTAGTGAGAACATCCAAATTCAAATTAAAACATTAACAACTTGAAAACTCAGATATTCAAGCATATAAACAAACCTGGTTTGCCACCATTCTTATCGTACTCGTACTCGTATCATAATGACGGGAACATACCCGATCCCATGAATATGACTAACATTCAGAAAGTCATATCATCATATTCGTGAGCCTACTACGAATCATCACGGATTCTAGTTTATCGATCAAGCCTAAGGACTTACAATCAATCGCCATACCTTTTTCTTAGAATGGAAACAGAAATAACACTTATATATATTGCCTATTTCTAATCCACCGAAAGCAAACGGAAACAACAATCACACTTTGTCTATTTCACGTTTCCACGTCTTAATTACGAATAGCAGTTATACTTGCCTATTCACTACACTTAATACGAATAGCAACTATATTTTGCCTATTCCACTTCTCAACAAGAATAGCAATTATACTTTGCCTATTCCACTATTTCAACATGAATAGCAGTTTTTACCTTGCCTATTCAATCATTTCAATATGAATAGCAATTCTACTTTGCCTATTCAATCATTCCAACATGAATAGCAATTCTACATTGCCTATTTGATCATTTCAACATGAATAGCAATTCTACATTGCCTATTCAACCATTTCAACATGAATAGAAATTCTACATTGCCTATTCAATCATTTCAAGTCAACGGGAATTACAAATTACTTTATGCCTATTCCTCGTTACTAATCACCTCTCGAAGTGAGAATTACAATCTACTTTATGCCTATTCCGCATTATAGGTCAACGGGAAATACAAATTACTTTATGTATATTCCACGTTAATAATCACATCTCGAAATGAGAATTATAATTTACTTTATGCCTATTCCACATTATAGGTCAACGGGAAATACAAATTACTTTATGTATATTCCACGTTAATAATCACCTCTCGAAATGAGAATTACAATTTACTTTATGCCTATTCCACATTATAGGTCAACGGGAAATACAAATTACTTTATGTATATTCCACGTTAATAATCACCTCTCGAAATAAGAATTACAATTTACTTTATGCCTATTCCACATTATAGGTCAACGAGAAATACAAATTACTTTATGTATATTCCACGTTAATAATCACATCTCGAAATGGGAATTACCATTAAGAGCCCGGTCTATTCCACGTGATCACGTACTACTAGTGCCTATGGATCCATTACACTTACTAGTGTATATGTATAATAACATATCACACCACTTCTCATAACATATTCTTAACTCTATGAATATTAAACAATGTATCGCTTCTCAATTGTTTCTCTACCAAATATTATAATCAAAAGTATTCCGAACTCAATTTACGGAATTATTCGAATAAGGATCCTAATTTAAAACCCAATTCTCTAACTGGATTCTAAACTTAATCCGGGTCCATTTGTTAGTCCCAAATTGCTATAACAAGTATTGTAGAAGGGGGGGTTGAATACAATACTCAAAATTTTCACAAATTTAATTCTATTATTGAAAATCTTTCAACAAGAATTACACATAGAAACTTAAGACTGTTGCGGAAAAGAACAGATAAACTATTCTAACAATCTTTCACAAAGTATACTAAACAAAATAACTAAGAACACTTAGAACAAAGCTATGAAGTTTTTAGCAATATGGAGATTTCTTGCACTGAGAGAAATCTTCCAGTTCACGTAGAATCTTAGAGCACACAGTAATCTTCAAGTATCTCAAGATGTAAGTGTTATCTTCTGCATGGAGAGGTCTTCCTTTTATAGTGAGGATGAGTGTACTGAGCATTAAATGCTTGGGACACTTGTTATCAGGAGATTGGCTGGAAGAAGTTGACTTCTAAAAAGCTGGAATGATCCCATCACCTTTTTCTTGGTAATAGGTGTAGAACCCATGCTGAAAGGACTTTTACTGAAGATGGATAAAAGACAAAAGGTCACTTTTATCTTCCAACGGATATTGTCCCATGAGTAAATGATCTTCTTGATGTGGATTCCAAGACAATCATACCGATGATGTTTCATCGATACAATTGTCATTGGTCTTTGAAAACATCTGCAAGAAAACCAATTTCACAAAGATCCCACCGATTTAAGTATCCTCATCAGTGGGATGAGTTCCACCGATTCCTGAAGACCACATCGGTGGAAGATGTCCACCGAATAATGCAAGCATTATCGGTGGAGATGTTGACTACCGATTTGTGAGAACAAAATCGGTGGACATGTTGTTCACCGAATTATGAGGACAACTTCGGTGAATAATGACTTGTTTGTTTGTTGAGAAGAGTCTTCTATTTTCCACAAGTAGAGAGTCTTCAAGCTTGGTTTCGGTTGATCTTCGACTTCACCGAACAGTTGCTATATTGAACAAGTCATATGAAGAACCAAACTAAAATATTCTAAGTAGGATAATTAGGGAGAACATTGGTGAGTCAATTTCAAATCTTTGGTGACCCAACACTCTCCCCCTATTTGAATTTGAGCTCCATACTTAGAATATTGAAGAGTATCTGAATAAAATTGCATTCTGACCCTTTTTACTCTTTTTGGGTTCTTTTCACATAGACCATTTTTTGATCTATTTTGTCTTTTATGGATTTGTGTGTATATGATATTTACATGTAAGAAAAAATACAAAATGTATAGCTGTACAAATAAGTGAAAGAAAAAGGAAATAAGTATAAACAATATGAACAGAAAGAATATTACTTGCATCTTTGGAGGGGCGAGTTGAAACTTGTATCTGGCTTGAGGATTCTTCATTTTGATTAGCAGCCTGTTGATGTGTTGGAGAACTTTATCTTTCAGGCACTTTTGCTTTTCTTCAGATGTTCCAAATCTTCAAGTCATCCACTTACTTCAAAAGATTTCAGCCAAGTGAGTCTGTGGGTTTTGATAGGAGACACATCCATTATAGTGACAATCTTTGAGGAGGGTTGAGTTTGAGTGAATCAGCCTCAGGATGCTTTTGCCAATCTCTTGAATTTTCTCTTTCTCTTGGCATCTTCAGCACTTCCTGTTCAGCATCATCATCCTTTGTCTTTGTTTTGCCCCCCCTCAGTAGATCAGTCGGTTTTGTGTTTCTCCCCCTCAGTTAGATCCGCCCGGACTGATGTGCTCCCCCTTGACCGGTCCGCCCGATTTCCTCATTTTTCCGAGTTGGACGCTGAAAACGAGTACAGAGGGTTTGTGTTGATCGAGTTGGACGCTGATATTGCTCCCCCTCAGATGGTTTCTTCCCCCCAGCGTACGACGGAGAAGAAACACCACAAACAATTGGAAACACCGATTTTTTTTGTGTGCTCATAACCACCGATTTTGGGGGCCAACCACCGAAATTTCGGTGGTGTGGTCGGTGGTATGGTAATTTTTTATTTTTATTTTTTTTTATTTTTGCTCATAACCACCGAATTTGCAGGCCAACCACCGAAATTTCGGTGGTGTGGTCGGTGGTATGGTAAAAAAAATAGAATTTTTTTTGCTTCCCCACCGAAAATTGGCTAATTTCGGTAGGATTTTCGGTAGGAAAATCGGTAGAATTTTTTTTTCCCGAAAATTTATCATTCCCACCGAAATTTTGCAAGAGTTTGACAAAAAGTCGGTGGAATTTCTTGAAGAGGTTGGAGGAAATCTTCTGGCATCTTCAGAAGAGTTTGGATAAAATCTGCTACGGCATCATGGAGAAAATCTTCAAGGTGAAGAAAAGATTGGAATTTCATCTTCCAAATTTTTTTTTGATGACCCACAAAGATTGAGTTTGAGGATTTTTTGAGTAGAAGGATTTGGGATGGTATCTGTGGAAGAGTTTGTAGTATGTGGGTTTTGAGAAAAAGTAGAGTTGGGTTGCTGTCCAAGAGTGAAATATGATGGAAGAAAGAATGGGATGAGGAGATGACACATAGAAAGTTGGTTCTGGTGAGAGGTAGATTGGTGAGATGAGATCATGGTGATGACGTCATCAAGATGATGTCATCAACATAGATTTGGACAAGAATAAGATTACCTGAGGTTTCCTTGATGAATAGAGTGTTGTCAATTTTACCTCTGGAAAATCCATTCTTTAAGATAAAGTTGGCAAGAGTGTCATACCAAGCACGTGGAGCTTGCTTGAGACCATAAAGAGCTTTGTCTAGTTCTGTACACATAGTCTGGATGAGCTGGGTCTTCAAAGCCAGGAGGTTGGTTCACATAGACTTCCTCTGCAAGTTCCCCATTGAGGAAGGCACTTTTGACATCCATTTGAAGAACTCTGAAATTTCGGTAGGCAGCATGAGCCAGAAGGATTCTTATTGCTTCAAGTCTTGCAACAGGGGCAAAAGTTTCATCATAATCAATGCCTTCTTCCTGTCGGTATCCTTGAGCAACCAGTTTGGCCTTGTTTCTGAAAACTGTGCCTTCTTCATCCATTTTATTTCTGAAGATCCATTTGGTTACAATGATTGTCTTCTTTCGGGGTCTGGGAACCAATCTCCAAACTTTGTTTCTCTCAAATTGAGAAAGCTATTCTTGCATGGCAGTGATCCAACAGGGATCTGCAAGAGCTTTATCAATATTCTTGGGTTTAAAAAGAGAGAAAATTCACATAGAGACAAATATTTCCAACTCCTCTATATGTTTGGACACCTGCTTGTTGATCACCGATGATTTGATCTATGGGGTGATCTTTGGTCCATTTGGTTGCAGGAGGTAAAGGTGGTGGAATATTTTATGTTAGGGGTGATGATGGAGTGGGATCAGAGGTTCAGTGGGAAGGAGAGAGAGAGAGAGATTTTCGGTGGAGATGCTCTTTGATTTGGTGGTGGCTTTGGTGATGTCACGAAGTAGTTTACTATGATGATGGACAAAAAGGTGGTGGATGATAGAAAAAAGAAAATGGAGGTAAGGTTAATCGTTGGTAGAAGAGAGAAGAAGATGGATCGGCAGAGGGATCGTCGGCAGCAAAGAGAAGGGTGATTGTGGGTTGTATTTAGGATTGGTGGAAGAAAAATATAGAAAAGAAGAGGTGGTGTTTGCATGGTTTGGGATTTCGGTGGAGATGGGTGTCATCACAAAAAGATGGATTGTTATTGTCTTGGAGTTGATTGATGGAGGAGAGAGAAAAGGTGGTGTCAACAAAAATATTTGGTGGAAGATGAAGTTATCACAAAAAGGGTGGCTGTTTGGTGTTGCTGAGTCGGCAGAAAGAATTGGCATGATTATTATTATTATTATATATATTATTATATATATCATATATCATATATAATAATGATAATAATAATAATAATGTATGGGGTGCAAGAGGTTGATGGTGGATGAGAGATGTCGGTAGACAAGAGGTTGGCACTAGTGAGTGTGCCAATGGAAGGTTTATCAAAACTAGAGATCTAAGAATTCATCATTTTGACACTCCAATTTTGCATTATGATCTTGAAGATTTTGACAACTTTCTCACTTGTCCACATAGATCCATCTGTCCTGCTCAAAATCTGCAATCACAAAGAATTTATTTCCTAGGTACCCATTTGGTAGTGGGTCCTTTTGGGTTAGATGTTGAAGGAAAAAATTTGTGTCACTCAGATCAATTCTTTCTTTCGGACAGTATTTGGCAAAAAGAGAAACATTTCTATAATGAAAGTTCTTTTTAGAATCTTGACAATTTTCTTGACTTTTGCTCAAAGATATTGATGAGGTAACAAAGAATTGGGGTGCAGCACCTAAAATTCCTTTTTCAAAATTTGGGAGGACATAAATCTTTTCCTTTGAAATGGACATTTTGAGACACACAGATCGGGGAAGAAAATCGGTAGGAGAAGTCACACAGGTATTTTTAGAAAAAGTTGGAGAATTTATTTTTAAGAAAGAGTCAGCACCTGAAGACTTGCCTTTTTCAAAGATAGAGAAATTCATGTTTAAGTTGGAAGAAGAGGATGCATCATCTAAAGTCAAGAATTTTTGAAATTCATGGATAGGTGTGGAAGAATTATTGGAATCTTGAGCCTTTTCCTTTGGAAAGGAAATGTGATCTTTTTCCTTTAAAAACATTCCAAATTTTAAATCTTCAGATGTGTCGGCAGAATTCATGGACACAGACCCAATATAATTAGAATTGGAGATTTCACAAAAGATAGGTGAGTCACATAGTATGTACCTTTGATGAGGAGGAGAAGCACTTAGCTGATACAAGAGCAGTTGAGGAGTCATTCGCTTTCAGATGTGGGATCATCTGCCAAATCATAAGTTTTAGCAGGCAGACCCTTTGCTTTTCTGACAAGTCTTTCATTTATTTCTTTTTCTCTCTTGTATTTTTCCTTGTATCTTTCAGCCCGGTCAGAATGTGCAGAAGAGGAGAGATTTGTGGAATCATGTTTGGATCTTTCCGATTTTGAGGAAAATCGGCCCGAGGAAGAAGTTTTGGGTCCTTCAAGAAGTTTACTTCTGCACTCAGAGGCAAAATGACCCCTTTTACCACAGTTAAAACATTCCTCATTAGATTTGTCCAAAGAAGAGTGTTTGGAGAGAGAAAAGGATGATTTTCTACCAGACTTAGATTTTCCAGAAAGGTGGTGAGATTTAGATTTAGAATACCCATCCAACATGGCCATTTCATCAGATAATTTATCAACTGAGGTTTCCTCACATTCATCCTTAGCATCACTAAGATATGCCTCTGAATGATCATTGGGATCTTCTTGACTATCATGGTCAGAGTCAGATGGGTAGGTGATTTTTGGAAAACACTTAGTCTTTTTGGAAGAGTCACTTAGGAGAGCTAGAGGAGAGCTCTTTATGTCTGTGATGACAGATTTCCTTTGCAGCTTAGTCTGCTCATAGTTGAAAAGAGTTCCATAAAGATAAGTGAGAGGCATATGATCAAGATCCTTGGTTGTCTTTATACAAGTACAGATATTTCCCAAAAATCAGGAAGACAGTCCATAAATTTGCACAAGACTTCCTCATTGTCATACACTCTACCTAACAGCTTTAAGTCATTAAGAAGACTGTTAAAGCGATTATAGTAGTTGGAGAGAGATTCTCCTCTCTCATAAGAAAAGAGTTTAAATTTTCTAACAAGAGCAATCTTTCTGCTCTTTTTAACTTCATTTGTACCTTCGTACAAAACTGTCACGTGCGAAATGTGTGTTTTAATCGCAGTGGGTTGCAAACTGTCCACAGTGGGAAGTGCAAGTGTACACTGTCCACTATGATCGTCACAGCAAGTAATAGTTGGTAAAATACCAGAATCGAATCCACAGGGACTGGATAATCAAGACAATATGGTTCTCATAAGCTCCTTTTACAAGTTTCAATTAGAGAAGAAAATAATACTTTGGTTTGGTTTGGTGAAATAGCTACTTTAACGATTTTACTAAGGTTTTAAAAAGGAGGAATGTAGGTTGGATTTTCCCTAGATTTTATCTCAAATACTCGGTCCTTAGAAGTGATCCTCGTATTCGTGGTGGACATTTTCGCTAGAAAAGCCCGGTTACAAAATACTCACACCGTTAGATAAAAATCCCATACTCTTAGTACTTGTTGTTTTGCCAATGGTAATCTCTAAATGGACCTTTTCAGGCCTCGATGGAATGTGTAGAGACAAATACTCTAAGTGTTTTTAATACACAAATTAGCTTGCCTACTACTCCAGTGGGCAGAGATTAGCTCACTATGCCGACCTCACTCTCGTAAGTGTCATAAGAATTCTTTCGAATCCCCTAGCATCATTCAAGCTCGTGTCACTGCGTTCTACTCATTTCTAAGTTAAGAACTAGACTTTAGATCCTTGCAAGTGATCGGCTTGTTCGCATCTTTGGGTAAATATCGAGAATGAATGACCAAAATAACAAATATTCTAAGTATAAAGATTACTCAAGCATTTTTAATAAAATCCAGGTACTTTTCCTTCCTACATCCCAAAGGATGTTTAGCCTAACATTTCCGAGGTAAAGAAAACAAAAGATGAAGACTTGCACATAATAAAACTGAAAGTGGATTGAATAGACTGCTCACAGTGGGGAACGAGAAGTCGTCCTTGCACTGTGTAGTGAGAGTAAATTACTGAAAATTAAAACTAGTTACTGCAGTAAATAAAAGACTAAAGCTAATGTGGTAGTTGAGAGGATTTAAAGCTAAGCAAAAACTCAAGGATGATATCCAAGCATGCATTTAATGGCACCCAAGTGTTCCTTTATATACTAGGAGAAGGAATTGGGTATTACACAAAAGAGGTGGGTCTTCCAATGGGTAAAGACTGCTGTGTTGTGGCAGAATTCAGCTCTTATGGGTAATCCTTTTACCCAATGGTCCCTTTTCCAAGTCAATCTCCAAGTACAAGGAGGTGTACTTGATGCTATCTCCAATGAAAACTACTTTGTACTTCTCCAGCCATTTCTCTGCCATATGAACCTTCCTCCTCCAGAAAATTAGATCTCAACTAATAGTTTCTTTTTCTCTTCTTTTTGATCTGCTCGAAGAGTGGGGACCCGGAGTGGGCACAACAGTGGTCACTGCAGGATAAAACGTGAAAAACACCCAAATTCTACCAAATAATTTATTAAAGACCATGGTTCACTCCTTTTGCTCGTTTTCGTGAAATATACCAAGAATGGGGGTTATAAGAAGTGAAATGGCTAAAATTGACAAAATAAAGTGGAAAATAAATGGAAATAATAACTCCAAAAATAGAGTTATCACAACCTCAAACTTAAACTGTTACTTGTCCCCAAGTAATAAAAAGAGAGAAATAAAATGAACAAAATGCAAGAGAACTTTTAGGGACCTACTTACTTCTTGACTTGAATGGGCGTTGATCTCCTTCCTTTGATACTTCCTTCGGTTCCAAACTTGAAAATTTCCCTTTTGTGTTTGACGAAATCTTTCCCTTGTTTTTCATTAATCAATAGGGCTTTCTTGGGTTCGATGGGTTTGTGGCTTTGAATATTTTCCCAAGGATTTTTGGCAAGTATTTCCAAACATGGACCGAAAATCTCGCTTTGAGATTTTTATTTCAAGAAGTGGGTGTTGTATATTTTGCAAGGATAAGTACGTACACTTTCAGGCTTTATTTTGGGTATGGCTATTTTTATGAGAGTGGGTATTCTGATGGTCCAGAATAGGCACACCATCTTTTTCTGGGAGTGAACACTTTGATGGTCCAGAAAGGCACACCATCAAGTTTGTTAGTGACACTCCGTTTTTCTTCTGTTTTTGTATTTTTGTGTTTATCTCTTTTTTTTTGGAGGTGAGTATGGTTTACCCACCTCAAACTTAGACTTCACAGTGTCCCCACTGTGGGCAAACTGGAAGTCACTCTGGAAGTTCCCACCTCAAACTTAAAACCTCACAGTGTCCCCACTGTGACATTGAATTAACGAACAAAGGTGGTGGTTTGGGGTACAAAAAGGATCGTGTTTGGATGCGAAAAACGGCCTATATCATTTCATGGTATCAAGTTGAGATTCGTACTTACAAAAGGGACCTTTTTAAGTCGGAAGCCGAAAGTTGTACCTTAAGATGGAAACGAGATCAAACAAGCAATCAAACAACAAATACGTTAGTACCCAAAAGTACCTACCCAGTGGTAGGATTTTCATGCATCAAAACGCAAAAAAAAATATGTAGCAAACATTGTCAAAGCCTAGCCATAGGCAAAAAATATAAAACAAACCGAAATTTAAAATTGTTTTAGGAGCAAACGAGATAAACCATTGTTTTAACAAACCATTCAGTGGGTTGGGGTTGCATCTGGTGAACTGGCGGCGTCATCCTCTTCAAACTCGTCATCACTGGCATTGGTTGGGCAAATATCCTCAGGAAAATCTGGGAGCTGAGCAGCTAGCATCGGGTTGGCCTCTTTCATCATCAGGCCCGTCACCTCATCCCGTTCTCTTGTATACATCCAAAATTTCTGCGTGGCCCGGTTCTGATATCGCTGCTCACTTTCCAGCAACTCGATCCTGTATGTGAGCTTCTTCAAAGCTGCCAAAATCTCTCCCATTTGGTTGCTTGACGATCCGGCCTCGGTTGAATGGAGTGGTGTACGCAGCGTTCTCACAACATGCTCCTCAGCAATGGTCACAGTGGGGTGAACAGTCCCCACTGTAGGGATATCTTCTGCTGGTTCAGCTGGAGGAGTGGCGACGTACCTTCCCATCTTGCGGATGGTTTGTGCGCTGATGTTGCTCGTGGAGTCAAACCACTGATCCTCCACCGCCGAGGGTACACCTGCGTCTATCATTAGTAACGTAATGAGGCAAGGAAGGGGCAAGACTACCTTCTTTCTGTTCCGAGCTTGATCTATGGCCGCATGCATAACAATCCCAACGTTGATCTTTCTTCCAGTGAGGAGGCAGTACAACAAAGCACATTTATGCATAGACAATGTGGTATCGTGCGATGTTGGGGACACAGAGGCCCGGAGAAATTGGAACCAAACAGCGGCCTCGGTAGTGAGGGAGCTAGCGTTTAGGCACCTTCTCTGGCCGTCTTTATTCCACGGCTTCCCCTCGACTGCTATTTCGCGCAAGACAAGATCCTCGTCCACCGGGGTCATTTTCTTTAAAAACTGGGCAAACTCACACACAGTCGGGCTCCTTCTTCCTAATACCCTGTTAATCGCTCCTGGAGTATAGCTCACTTACTTTCCCCGAACTACCACAGTGGGATCCTTTGCTTGAGAGGCCTCGGCGTAAAATTCACGCACTAACGAGGCATTCGCGCGTCGATTGGCTTCGGCCAAAATCGACCAGTCTTGCGCTACAATCCTATTCTTAACAAATGGGTTGGCCTCAACAAACTCAGGGTCGAAACCCCTCTCTAACTTCAGTTTCTGTGTAGCAATGCACTCATAGTGGGCAGCCACCTTCGGAGTTGTGAACTGCCTGGGCACCCCACTGGGGGCATGCGCAGTGCCCACTGTGGATTGATGTGGGTTTTGGGTTTGAACTTGGTCATCCCCAACATCAATCTCAACAGAAGATGAACTCAAAGAAGGTTGAAGATTTGTACCTTTCTTTGACGGTTGTTTTGCCGGCCTTTTTGTCGTTTTTTTTTCAGAGCTTTGGTCACCGCAGACCTGGTGACCATGCCTTTCCTTCTTGTGGCCCACAGAATTAGGTTCTCCCCACTGTGGGCAGTCATCCTCACTGTCTCTCTTTCAACACTATCCCCAAGCTTGCGGTATTGTTCCTGATAGTCATCATCAACCTTCCTCTGAAACTCCACTTCTTCAGCAAAAATCTCTGCCTCAGCCCTTTTCCTTTCTTCCTCAAAAATCCTTTCCTTCTCAGCCTCCAGCCTTTCTTCTTCCATTCGCTTTTCCTCTTCTTCCTTTCTGATTCTTTCTTCTTCCTCTCGACGCCTCCTCTCGACCTCTTCCTTTCTTTTTCTAATGGCTTCCATTTTCTGTTTGAACTCCTCTGCTAACCGCCTCTCTTCTTCTTCGGCTAGAAGTGTCTCGGTCTCGAAATGGGTGATACTGTTGTCTGAGACTTGCGAGGCTGAAGTAGCCTTTGGGCTTTCGTGCTTTGAAGAACCCTCGTCGGCCGCACCGGAGATGATCGGGTTTTCGCCGGAGACCGGCGGCGGTTCGTTCAGGTCACCGATGACGGGTTCCGGCGGTTGTTCCTCGGCGGTCCTGCGGCGGACGACCGCACGTGTGGTTGCATCGGGGTTGGTGTTCATCCTCTTGGTTCTTGCCATTTTTAGGGTTTTAGGAAGGTTTCAGATTTGGTGGGTTTTCTTGGAGAGAAAAAGAGAAGAAAGAGTGTTTTTGAATATTTTGGAAGTGAAAGTGGTTTTTGAGAGGTTAAGGTGGTTTTTGGAATTTTGGAAAAAGGTTTAGGATGGAACTGTTGGTTTCTAGGAGAGAGAGAGAGAGAAACTATGATGGTTTTCCTTGGAACAAAGCAAAAGGGACAAATGGCAGCCAAGGGTGACCTTTTGTGTAAGAAAAAGGTGATGTGTGTCAGCCTTGGGCCACCCAAAATTGTCCTTTCATCCGTCAGATGGGGAGTGGGGAGCGCAGGGACTTGATGCTTCCCCACTGCGAAGCATTTTCTTCCAAAAACGACAATTTCGCCTACACACATAAAAACAAACTACCATGCAGAATTAAAAGGGCCAAAAATAATAATAAAGACAGCAAATAACTGAAATAAAATATTTACAAACGATTTGTGACTTTGCTTAACCATAGTGGGGTGGAGAGTGGGCTGCAATGTGGGCACTCTCATTCAGAAAGTGATTCACCCTTTACCCATTGACTTTGAAGATTTTTCCGGATTGAGGAGCCATTAAGTCCAAAGTTCCAAAAGGACTTACCTTGACCACAGTGTAAGGCTCTTTCTATCGAGATTTTAATTTTTCCGGAAACATCTTTAACCATGAATTAAAAAGTAGCACTTTTTGTCCCTCCACAAACTCTCCATGAGTGATTTTTTGGTCAGGCCACCACTTGATCTTCTCCTTGTTGGTTTTTGCATTTATGTAAGAGTGATGACAGAGTTCTTCTAACTCATTGAGGTAGGCATATTTTTAGTGGGAAGGCAATGGCTTCAAATTCAAGTCAGGGGGATTTTTGGATGGTAGTTTGACATGTCTATCTTTGAAATCTAGCTGCTCAAAAGCTGCCAAGATCTCGTTACACTCATCCTCAAAAGTGTTATCACTCTCATATTCGGAGTGCTCACTCTCACTCCCCACTGTGGGCACTGTGTCAAGACGGTGGGTTCCATTAATCGAACTCAAAGCAAAACAGTCTTCGGTTTCCATATACTTAAGGGCCTTGAAGACATTGAAAGTTACCTCTTGGTCATTAACCCGCATCGTGAGTTCTCCTTTGTGCACATCAATCGAAGTACGTCCGGTTGCAAGAAACGGACGCCCTAAGATGATTGGGATTTCTTTATCAGCCTCATAATCTAGAACTAGAAAATCGGCAGGGAAGATAAACTTATCCACTTGGACCAGAACGTCTTCTATTTTCCCTTTGGGGTAGGCAATAGACCGGTCGGCTAGTTGTAATGTCACGGTTGTGGGTCTAGCCTCTCCAATACCTAACTTGTTAAAAATGGACAGCGGCATCAAGTTGACACTAGCTCCTAAATCACAAAGTGCTTGACCTACTTCTTGTCCTCCTATAATGCATGGAATGGTGAAACTACCCGGGTCTTTCAACTTCGGTGGAATCTTGCTAGTAAGGAGTGCACTACATTCCTCGGTTAAAGCCACAGTCTCAAACTCACCCAACTTTCTCTTTTTGTTCAAAATATCCTTTAAAAATTTAACATAGCTTGGCATTTGCTCGAGAGCTTCTACCAAGGGTATGTTAATATGAAGTTGTTTAAAAATGTCTAAGAATTTTTTAAATTGAACATCGACATTTTTAGGCTTCATTCTTTGAGGAAAAGGGATACTTCGTGGGTCAATTTGAGTTTGCTGAGGTATTGGCTTTGGAACAGTAGGCTTTGGAACAGGTCCAAAAGTGGGAAGGTCAGGGATGTCGGTCCTCACTGTGGGGACCACAGTGACCTGAGGAGTGCCCACTGTGGGAACCACAGTGGGTATTTGAGGCGAATCATCAGACTCAAAAACGATATCTTTCAGATCCTTTCCACTCCTAAGTGTTATGGAATTGACATGTTCTGGTCCTTTTCCTATCACCCTAGCTTGCTCGGTGTCACTAGGTAACGTCCCTGGTGGTCTATTCTTAACTTCAACGGCTAGTTGTCCTACTTGAGTCTCTATGTTCCTAATGGCTGCCTGGGTTTGGTTCATAAAACCTTTGAGAATTGATTCAATCGATTGTTGTACCTCAGCTGGTTGGTTGGATCGTGGTTGGTATGGTTGTAAGGACTGCCCTTGGTGAAAGTTCTGTGGGTGCTGCCCACTGTGATGTGAGGATTGCCCACTGTGATGTGATTGAAATCCGGGGGGGTTGTGTGGTCTTTGCTGGATATGACTCGGCCCTTGGGGTTGGAGTCCTTGATTACTAGACCAAGAGAAATTTGGATGATTTCTCCAACCTGGATTATAAGTCTGCGAATAAGGGTTGTTCCTCGGGTTGGTTCCTATGACATTAACAGATTCGGGATTTGCTGGACAAAAATCAAAAACATGCTCCTCTCCACAGAGGGAGCAGTTTTCAGCGAGATGGGTTGCGGAATTAACTTGGCCTCTATTTTGATTTAAAACGATTTTGGTCAAGGCCACTAATTGCGCATTCATGGTTTTAAGTGCTTCGGAATCGATGGTGTTGGTCTTTGGTACTACCGCTCTAGGATTGGACCACTCGGTATTGTTGTTGGACACTTTTTCTAAGATTTGATATCCTTCATTGTAGGTTTTACCCGTGAATGTTCCACCGGCTGTTGCATCTAAGATGATTTTGGCTGCATTGGCAAGACCATTGTAAATGGTCTCCAATTGGATGCAATGTGGGATGCCATGATGTGGGCACTTTCGAAGTAAATCTTTAAATCGTTCCCATGCATCCGAAACAGCCTCATCTTCTTCTTGTCTAAACAGAATAATATCATTTCGAAATCTTACATTCCTTGTGGGAGGAAAGTATTTTTGTAAAAATTTATCCGCAAGATCTTGCCAAGTGATTATCGAGTGAGGTGCATGTGCGTTCAGCCAAGACTTCGCCTTGTCCCTTAATGAAAAAGGGAAAAGCCTTAGTCTTAATGCCTCATCACTAACACCTTGCAACTGAAAGGAATCGGTCATTTCTAAAAAATATTTTAAGTGCGAGTGCGGATCCTCAGATGGCGATCCTCCAAATTGACCCATGGCTTGGATCATTTGAAACATCACCGGTTTGAGTTCAAAATGCGTTGTTTCAAGGACGGGCCTTCGAATCCCGGAGCCTAAATCACTAACTCCGGAAGTAGCATAGTCCCGTATTTTTCGATCTTTGCTATCGGCAATCGTGATTGTGGTCTCCACTACAGGTGGCGGTATTGCAGCCATGTTCACAGTGGGGATCACAGGGGGTTGTCGATTTTTGTTTCTGCGTCTTCTTCGAAAAGTTTTCTCTATTTCAAGATCGATTGGTAACAAAGGTTCGTGTTGTTGCCTTGGCATGCAACACGAAAAGCTTAGAAAAACGAGTTACTCGGGCTCGAACAAAAACTAATGTCTTGAGATTTAAAATCACGCCAGTCCCCGGCAACGGCGCCAAAAACTTGTCACGTGCGAAATGTGTGTTTTAATCGCAGTGAGTTGCAAACTGTCCACAGTGGGAAGTGCAAGTGTACACTGTCCACTATGATCGTCACTGCAAGTAATAGTTGGTAAAATACTAGAATCGAATCCACAGGGACTGGACAATCAAGACAATATGGTTCTCATAAGCTCCTTTTACAAGTTTCAATTAGAGAAGAAAATAATACTTTGGTTTGGTTTGGTGAAATAGCTACTTTAACGATTTTACTAAGGTTTTAAAAAGGAGGAATGTAGGTTGGATTTTCCCTAGATTTTATCTCAAATACTCGGTCCTTAGAAGTGATCCTCGTATTCGTGGTGGACATTTTCGCTAGAAAAGCCCGGTTACAAAATACTCACACCGTTAGATAAAAATCTCATACTCTTAGTACTTGTTGTTTTGCCAATGGTAATCTCTAAATGGACCTTTTCAGGCCTCGATGGAATGTGTAGAGACAAATACTCTAAGTGTTTTTAATACACAAATTAGCTTGTCTACTACTCCAGTGGGCAGAGATTAGCTCACTATGCCGACCTCACTCTCGTAAGTGTCATAAGAATTCTTTCGAATCCCCTAGCATCATTCAAGCTCGTGTCACTGCGTTCTACTCATTTCTAAGTTAAGAACTAGACTTTAGATCCTTGCAAGTGATCGGCTTGTTCGCATCTTTGGGTAAATATCGAGAATGAATGACCAAAATAACAAATATTCTAAGTATAAAGATTACTCAAGCATTTTTAATAAAATCCAGGTACTTCTCCTTCCTACATCCCAAAGGATGTTTAGCCTAACATTTCTGAGGTAAAGAAAACAAAAGATGAAGACTTGCACATAATAAAACTGAAAGTGGATTGAATAGACTGCTCACAGTGGGGAACGAGAAGTCGTCCCTGCACTGTGTAGTTCGAATTACAATTAAACTAAGAGAGTAAATTACTGAAAATTAAATCTAGTTACTGCAGTAAATAAAAGACTAAAGCTAATGTGGTAGTTGAGAGGATTTAAAGTTAAGCAAAAACTCAAGGATGATATCCAAGCATGCATTTAATGGCACCCAAGTGCTCCTTTATATACTAGGAGAAGGAATTGGGTATTACACAAAAGAGGTGGGTCTTCCAATGGGTAAAGACTGCTGTGTTGTGGCAGAATTCAGCTCTTATGGGTAATCCTTTTACCTAATGGTCCCTTTTCCAAGTCAATCTCCAAGTACAACGAGGTGTACTTGATGCTATCTCCAATGAAAACTACTTTGTACTTCTCCAGCCATTTCTCTGCCATATGAACCTTCCTCCTCCAGAAAATTAGATCTCAACTAATAGTTTCTTTTTCTCTTCTTTTTGATCTGCTCGAAGAGTGGGGACCCGGAGTGGGCACAACAGTGGTCACTGCAGGATAAAATGTGAAAAACACCCAAATTCTACCAAATAATTTATTAAAGACCATGGTTCACTCCTTTTGCTCGTTTTCGTGAAATATACCAAGAATGGGGGTTATAAGAAGTGAAATGGCTAAAATTGACAAAATAAAGTGGAAAATAAATGGAAATAATAATTCTAAAAATAGAGTTATCAAAAACACACAGAGTGGACCATATTTCTTTGGCAGTAGAGAGATTTACCAGAGAGTGGTACACTTCATCAGGAAGAGAGAGAGCAATGATAGTTCTAACTTTAGAATCAAGAGACACAAGACGTTTTTCCTCATCAGTATATTTCTTAGGATTTTTAAGAATGTAACGACCATTAACAGCAGATTTTTCTTCATCAGAGGAATCATCAGAATCATCTTTGCCAACAACTTCCTTACCGGGTTTCTTGGTTTCATAGCGAGACCAAACTTTAGGGTCTAAGGGTCCCTCATTGAGAATAGTTGGATATCTACTATCCATTCCTTCCATGAAAAGCATCATCCGGCTTTTCCACAAAGAAAAGTTGTTGGAATTAAACTTGGGAGGTTTGGCTATAGAGCCGTTTTCAGAAAAGGTGTTTTGAGAAAAAGCTTCATTTTTGGAAGAAGAAGCATCCATTGCAGATCAAGTTTATGAATTAAACTTCCTGCTCTGATACCACTTGTTAGTCCCAGATTGCTATAACAAGTATTGTAGAAGGGGGGGGGGGTTGAATACAATACTCAAAATTTTCACAATTTTAATTCTATTATTGAAAATATTTCAACAAGAATTACACATAGAAACTTAAGACTGTTGCGGAAAAGAACAGATAAACTATTCTAACAATCTTTCACAAAGTATACTAAAAAAATAACTAAGAACACTTAGAACAAAGCTATGAAGTTTTTAGCAATATGGAGATTTCTTGCACTGAGAGAAATCTTCCAGTTCACGTAGAATCTTAGAGCACACAATAATCTTCAAGTATCTCAAGATGTAAGTGCTATCTTCTGCATGGAGAGGTCTTCCTTTTATAGTGAGGATGAGTGTTCTGAGCATTAAATGCTTGGGACACTTGTCATCAGGAGATTGGCTGGAAGAAGTTGACTTCTAAAAAGCTGGAATGATCCCATCACCTTTTTCTTGGTAATAGGTATAGAACCCATGCTGAAAGGACTTTTACTGAAGATGGATAAAAGACAAAAGGTCAATTTTATCTTCCAACGGATATTGTCTCATGAGTAAATGATCTTCTTGATGTGGATTCCAAGACAATCATACCGATGATGTTTCATCGATACAATTGTCATTGGTCTTTGAAAACATCTGCAAGAAAACCAATTTCACAAAGATCCCACCGATTTAAGTATCCTCATCAGTGGAATGAGTTCCACCGATTCCTGAAGACCACATCGGTGGAAGATGTCCACCGAATAATGCAAGCATTATCGGTGGAGATGTTGACCACCGATTTGTGAGAACAAAATCGGTGGACATGTTGTTCACCGAATTGTGGGGACAACTTCGGTGAATAATGACTTGTTTGTTTGTTGAGAAGAGTCTTCTATTTTCCACAAGTAGAGAGTCTTCAAGCTTGTACAAGTCATATGAAGAACCAAACTAAAATATTCTAAGTAGGATAATTAGGGAAAACATTGGTGAGTCAATTTCAAATCTTTGGTGACCCAACACCATTTAATACCGGACTTTAATTAATACCGGATCCCATAAGCCCAAGGCCCACTTCCGGAATTTCATTAAATACTAGATCCCAAAAAGCCCAAGTCCGGAACTCATTTTAATACCGGATCCAATCCAATACCGGAATTCGAACCCTATACCGGAACCGAACCAATTCCGGAACACCTAATTCCGGACCCAACTTCCGGAAATCAATCCCATTCCGGATCCGGCCCAATTCCGGAAATCAATCCCATTCCGGATCTTTGAAGCCCAATTGCGGAATTGTAACAACCCGGTTTCCCAAACATACAACAAATAGCATAACATTCATACATATCATTGATTTACAAGAAAAGTTACATAACAAACCAAGTACGGTCTCATTAGTCTTGACATTACAAAATATATAAAAGCTTCCTAATCAACATCCATCAAAAGCTTCCTACACTTCATCCTCTCCTGCCGATCCTTAACCTGGAAAACATATTTTTGAAAACAAAATGAGGGTTAGACCAAACGGGTCTAGTGAGTTAATCCCGGTCCTTTCCAAAATCATTATAAAACCTTTTATGTAAATCCTTTGTATCAAAATAGTTTAGCTAAACCTTTGGTAATTCTTTCGTAAAATATAAACATACCACACGTATTTAAATACCAATCCAGACTCGTGCATCGTGTACATCTCATTCACCTTATTCCTCCACAAATGGCCATATTAGTTGGTAGCAAGCCAACTAATAAATCAACAACCGGTCCACTCACCGGAACCCGGCTACCTGTCGGTCCGCACACCGGAACCCGACTACTCACCGGTCCGCACACCGGAACCCGGCTACACACCGGTCCGCACACCGGAACCCGGCACAAGTGCACTCGTGTAGTGCAAAGCTTATATAAATACAATATATATCTCATTACATCATATTGTCATTTATATACACATAATCATATTCCTACCACATAATCATCTCATATATATATACACATATATATGTATTCCAGTTCAAAAACGTTTTAAAGCAAAACTCACCTCGATCGCTTATCCATAAACACTTCCAAGCTTTTCTCCAAAAGATTCAGTCTATCAATCCCAATCCACAGAGTCTGCAAATAGATTAAATACAAATATCCCCTTACTAACTGATCACATAAAACATACTAGAAGACCAAGGACTCTAGATAACTCAAATCCTCAAAAGTGACCAAAACAGCTAAAGTATCCGGACAACCCAAACAACCCGGACAAAACCACCTTTTCCGGACAACACGACTTTTCCGGACTACCTCAGTAATCCGGACAGCAAGACTAATCCAGACAACACGACTTATCCGGACAACACAAGGAATCCGGACACCACAGACTAATCCGAACAACAAAGGAATCCGGATGCCATCCGGTCTCTAAATCATCCGGAAACCATCAATCAAATCGTCCGGACTCTATCAACAACTTACCCGGACACCTTCTACTTTATCCGGACACCACTGTCGGTTTACCCATTTTTCACCCAGAAATTGGCTGATTCATTACCAGATGTAATTCTAACTATTCTACTCCGATAGAAACATTCAGCTATCAATTATACACATAATATGTAAAGAAAACATACCTCAAACACTTCCAAGGCTCACCAATTGATGTCTTAACCACAAAGCTATTTCTTTCTTCTTCTTAGCTCCAAGAACACACACACACACACCTTAGTTTAGATATATCTGAGTTGTGACATATCTGAACTCCTAAAGGGGTAATATCAACCTATTTTCATTTTAAACCTTGAACTTCTCAATAATGACCCAAACACCCCTAAACTTATAATTTATCCAAACATACCCTAAACATCTAACTTTAAAGTTAACTTTATTTAACGGAAAGGAGATTTTAACTAACGAACTTATCCGGGGTATTACATTATCTCCCCCTTAAAAGAATTCCGTCTCGGAATTCGGTTAAGCAATAAACGAGGGTAACTACTATCATGTCCTATCCAATGGTCCTTCACTCTGATCATTACATTCGACTACTTTCTCCCATTCTCTTCTCAACATAAAACACGTTTTCTCCAAGGATAGCACACTAGAAGGTACTCACTCTTAACAGATCCTATAAGCTAGCTTTCTTTCGCCTCCAAACCAATTGCACGCACCTAATTTCAACAACTACTATACTTTACTAACAACTTCACCATACCTCATATCAGAAGCTTAATCGAGTCAATCCGAAATCACACTCAATGCTCAAAATAACTTCACATTTTCCATTTCTCAAACGGTAATACTCTATTCTTTAGCTAACCATCTATTGCCACTCCATTCTCTTATTCTTGAATAACACTACTACACACCGCCTAGACATCCATACCTCTCCCCACATACTTTTGGCACCTCTACACAACTTACAAACAAAATTCCGAGCAGAGGTTTCCACTTATACTCACCCCATATCCTCACAAATCCACCACTTAATCTCACGAAATTCATTACTACTACACCTCGCACATTCACTAATTATAAACTGCCACCATCTTATCCACATTACCCCACACATTTAAACAATACCTTTCTTGATAGCGTCAACGATCACATTAAGTATAATCTACACAACATACTAAACTGTCGCCTTCATGACTAGGTCAAGACTTTACGCACTATCGTTACCTTCCACACACAATTCATCACGTTCTACATATTGCTATTATTCTTTACACTCAAGCCATCACGCTCTACACACTAACAAATTAGAACACCAATAATTAAACACACCCTTCTATATCTCTAACACAATTATCAAATATTTTTCTAACACAAATAATAAAATTGAAAACACAAAAGAATCGGTTTGCACCGAAGTCAGATAACACTTTAGCACGTATAAAGTTTATAGAAATATACCTGTCTTCATCTCTATCCATACGTCGAGTTCAACTTGCCACTCTGTTGATTTCAACAAGGTTAATATACACGTAAGCACATACCCAATATAACAAGATATTCCGGTTCAACATGTACTTGTAAGTTCACGCTTACACTGGCCAGGTGTAATTTGAACATACCTTACATGATGTTCCTTCTACCTTTTTATACTTAACATCCCAAGGTTCTAAAATAATAAGGACATCCTACTTCACATGCAGTTTAAGTCTAGGTATAAATCCAAATACCTAAATCTCTTAAACTAGGGCTCTGATACCATTTGTAACAACCCGGTTTCCCAAACATACAACAAATAGCATAACATTCATACATATCATTGATTTACAAGAAAAGTTACATAACAAACCAAGTACGGTCTCATTAGTCTTGACATTACAAAATATATAAAAGCTTCCTAATCAACATCCATCAAAAGCTTCCTACACTTCATCCTCTCCTGCCGATCCTTAACCTGGAAAACATATTTTTGAAAACAAAATGAGGGTTAGACCAAACGGGTCTAGTGAGTTAATCCCGGTCCTTTCCAAAATCATTATAAAATCTTTTATGTAAATCCTTTGTATCAAAATAGTTTAGATAAACCTTTGGTAATTCTTTCGTAAAATATAAACATACCACACGTATTTAAATACCAATCCAGACTCGTGCATCGTGTACATCTCATTCACCTTATTCCTCCACAAATGGCCATATTAGTTGGTAGCAAGCCAACTAATAAATCAACAACCGGTCCACTCACCGGAACCCGGCTACCTGTCGGTCCGCACACCGGAACCCGACTACTCACCGGTCCGCACACCGGAACCCGGCTACACACCGGTCCGCACACCGGAACCCGGCACAAGTGCACTCGTGTAGTGCAAAGCTTATATAAATACAATATATATCTCATTACATCATATTGTCATTTATATACACATAATCATATTCCTACCACATAATCATCTCATATATATATACACATATATATGTATTCCAGTTCAAAAACGTTTTAAAGCAAAACTCACCTCGATCGCTTATCCATAAACACTTCCAAGCTTTTCTCCAAAAGATTCAGTCTATCAATCCCAATCCACAGAGTCTGCAAATAGATTAAATACAAATATCCCCTTACTAACTGATCACATAAAACATACTAGAAGACCAAGGACTCTAGATAACTCAAATCCTCAAAAGTGACCAAAACAGCTAAAGTATCCGGACAACCCAAACAACCCGGACAAAACCACCTTTTCCGGACAACACGACTTTTCCGGACTACCTCAGTAATCCGGACAGCAAGACTAATCCAGACAACACGACTTATCCGGACAACACAAGGAATCCGGACACCACAGACTAATCCGAACAACAAAGGAATCCGGATGCCATCCGGTCTCTAAATCATCCGGAAACCATCAATCAAATCGTCCGGACTCTATCAACAACTTACCCGGACACCTTCTACTTTATCCGGACACCACTGTCGGTTTACCCATTTTTCACCCAGAAATTGGCTGATTCATTACCAGATGTAATTCTAACTATTCTACTCCGATAGAAACATTCAGCTATCAATTATACACATAATATGTAAAGAAAACATACCTCAAACACTTCCAAGGCTCACCAATTGATGTCTTAACCACAAAGCTATTTCTTTCTTCTTCTTAGCTCCAAGAACACACACACACACACCTTAGTTTAGATATATCTGAGTTGTGACATATCTGAACTCCTAAAGGGGTAATATCAACCTATTTTCATTTTAAACCTTGAACTTCTCAATAATGACCCAAACACCCCTAAACTTATAATTTATCCAAACATACCCTAAACATCTAACTTTAAAGTTAACTTTATTTAACGGAAAGGAGATTTTAACTAACGAACTTATCCGGGGTATTACATTATCTCCCCCTTAAAAGAATTCCGTCTCGGAATTCGGTTAAGCAATAAACGAGGGTAACTACTATCATGTCCTATCCAATGGTCCTTCACTCTGATCATTACATTCGACTACTTTCTCCCATTCTCTTCTCAACATAAAACACGTTTTCTCCAAGGATAGCACACTAGAAGGTACTCACTCTTAACAGATCCTATAAGCTAGCTTTCTTTCGCCTCCAAACCAATTGCACGCACCTAATTTCAACAACTACTATACTTTACTAACAACTTCACCATACCTCATATCAGAAGCTTAATCGAGTCAATCCGAAATCACACTCAATGCTCAAAATAACTTCACATTTTCCATTTCTCAAACGGTAATACTCTATTCTTTAGCTAACCATCTATTGCCACTCCATTCTCTTATTCTTGAATAACACTACTACACACCGCCTAGACATCCATACCTCTCCCCACATACTTTTGGCACCTCTACACAACTTACAAACAAAATTCCGAGCAGAGGTTTCCACTTATACTCACCCCATATCCTCACAAATCCACCACTTAATCTCACGAAATTCATTACTACTACACCTCGCACATTCACTAATTATAAACTGCCACCATCTTATCCACATTACCCCACACATTTAAACAATACCTTTCTTGATAGCGTCAACGATCACATTAAGTATAATCTACACAACATACTAAACTGTCGCCTTCATGACTAGGTCAAGACTTTACGCACTATCGTTACCTTCCACACACAATTCATCACGTTCTACATATTGCTATTATTCTTTACACTCAAGCCATCACGCTCTACACACTAACAAATTAGAACACCAATAATTAAACACACCCTTCTATATCTCTAACACAATTATCAAATATTTTTCTAACACAAATAATAAAATTGAAAACACAAAAGAATCGGTTTGCACCGAAGTCAGATAACACTTTAGCACGTATAAAGTTTATAGAAATATACCTGTCTTCATCTCTATCCATACGTCGAGTTCAACTTGCCACTCTGTTGATTTCAACAAGGTTAATATACACGTAAGCACATACCCAATATAACAAGATATTCCGGTTCAACATGTACTTGTAAGTTCACGCTTACACTGGCCAGGTGTAATTTGAACATACCTTACATGATGTTCCTTCTACCTTTTTATACTTAACATCCCAAGGTTCTAAAATAATAAGGACATCCTACTTCACATGCAGTTTAAGTCTAGGTATAAATCCAAATACCTAAATCTCTTAAACTAGGGCTCTGATACCATTTGTAACAACCCGGTTTCCCAAACATACAACAAATAGCATAACATTCATACATATCATTGATTTACAAGAAAAGTTACATAACAAACCAAGTACGGTCTCATTAGTCTTGACATTACAAAATATATAAAAGCTTCCTAATCAACATCCATCAAAAGCTTCCTACACTTCATCCTCTCCTGCCGATCCTTAACCTGGAAAACATATTTTTGAAAACAAAATGAGGGTTAGACCAAACGGGTCTAGTGAGTTAATCCCGGTCCTTTCCAAAATCATTATAAAATCTTTTATGTAAATCCTTTGTATCAAAATAGTTTAGATAAACCTTTGGTAATTCTTTCGTAAAATATAAACATACCACACGTATTTAAATACCAATCCAGACTCGTGCATCGTGTACATCTCATTCACCTTATTCCTCCACAAATGGCCATATTAGTTGGTAGCAAGCCAACTAATAAATCAACAACCGGTCCACTCACCGGAACCCGGCTACCTGTCGGTCCGCACACCGGAACCCGACTACTCACCGGTCCGCACACCGGAACCCGGCTACACACCGGTCCGCACACCGGAACCCGGCACAAGTGCACTCGTGTAGTGCAAAGCTTATATAAATACAATATATATCTCATTACATCATATTGTCATTTATATACGCATAATCATATTCCTACCACATAATCATCTCATATATATATACACATATATATGTATTCCAGTTCAAAAACGTTTTAAAGCAAAACTCACCTCGATCGCTTATCCATAAACACTTCCAAGCTTTTCTCCAAAAGATTCAGTCTATCAATCCCAATCCACAGAGTCTGCAAATAGATTAAATACAAATATCCCCTTACTAACTGATCACATAAAACATACTAGAAGACCAAGGACTCTAGATAACTCAAATCCTCAAAAGTGACCAAAACAGCTAAAGTATCCGGACAACCCAAACAACCCGGACAAAACCACCTTTTCCGGACAACACGACTTTTCCGGACTACCTCAGTAATCCGGACAGCAAGACTAATCCAGACAACACGACTTATCCGGACAACACAAGGAATCCGGACACCACAGACTAATCCGAACAACAAAGGAATCCGGATGCCATCCGGTCTCTAAATCATCCGGAAACCATCAATCAAATCGTCCGGACTCTATCAACAACTTACCCGGACACCTTCTACTTTATCCGGACACCACTGTCGGTTTACCCATTTTTCACCCAGAAATTGGCTGATTCATTACCAGATGTAATTCTAACTATTCTACTCCGATAGAAACATTCAGCTATCAATTATACACATAATATGTAAAGAAAACATACCTCAAACACTTCCAAGGCTCACCAATTGATGTCTTAACCACAAAGCTATTTCTTTCTTCTTCTTAGCTCCAAGAACACACACACACACACCTTAGTTTAGATATATCTGAGTTGTGACATATCTGAACTCCTAAAGGGGTAATATCAACCTATTTTCATTTTAAACCTTGAACTTCTCAATAATGACCCAAACACCCCTAAACTTATAATTTATCCAAACATACCCTAAACATCTAACTTTAAAGTTAACTTTATTTAACGGAAAGGAGATTTTAACTAACGAACTTATCCGGGGTATTACAGGAACCCATTAATTACCGGAACTTAAACCCAGTTCCGGAACCCATTCCCAGTTCCGGATCTCGTTCAATTCCGGATCCAATACCCGGTTCCGAAATTCCCAATATCGGGACTGCGATACTATGTATCCTATTTACGTCAAATTTACCCAAAAAGCACATCTAATGTAACGTCCCAAAAATTACAAGCAAATTTAAAATTTTAAACTAAACAATTCATTTATAACAACTCATTAATGATCCCAACGTTTCGTTTGCAAACACATAATTGATATCTTTATAAATTAAAAACCAGCGGAATAAATGTTTAATTATTAAAACCATAAATCAACCAGCTCTCCTCGCGCGCCAGTGTGTACTTATCACGCCTTGGAGCCGCTCGGACCTGAAACCACAGTTTATGGGGAAAGGGTAAGCACGAAGCTTAGTGAATTCAAACACTATAAATAATACAGTTATTCCACACTACCCCTAAAACAGATAGTGACACATAACGATCATACAGGTCTACGAACAAATCATAAACATGTATATCCACAACCACCCACCTAAAAGGCACAAGTCGGTCCCACCGACCACATGATAACATTTTCGGCCCCGCCGAATCCCCGGTCCCACCGAGTCTCTACGCCCCGCGTATAAAACCTCCGGCCCCGCCGGACCCTCGGTCCCACCGAGTTAACATGGCAACATAGTATCAACTAGACAACCCACTATCTAGTCCCACAACACAATCACATAAAGCTACCACACACGTACTACAGCAATGATAAAACAACCGTTATTAGATATAGTGAGAGAACTCACCTCGTATGCGCGCCTAGCTTAACAACACAATTCAAGCTTCACAAATACGGTCACTTCCCAGCACCTAAACGCATGTTAAAACGTGTCAATACGAGACTCGGACCCTATGACACGACACACGCTTAAACCGTCACTAAAACTAATTTCCGTTCTCACAAAACAGGTCTGTTCGGGACCGGTTTCGACCCCTTTAAACCCAGAAAATTCCCAATATTAATTCATGACCAGAAAGTCCTCTGAGTTAGGGTTCCAAGGACATGTTATACGCCTCCTAACGATTTTTCTACAATTAACTATGAATTAAATACGAACGGTTACCAAAACTGCCAGTTTTCGGTCCAGCCTGCACAAACAGCCCAATACAGCCTAGCTACGGGCTTAATCAGACTTTCGGCAAAACACGAAAAACCTTCCCAATTCGATTTGGGAACTTTGGGCACCAATTTCACCTCAAAACGAGTTACGAGCAGAAAGTTATGGTCTACACAAAACAGTGGCAGATTCCAGAATGTTTCACATAAAATGTCGAATCACCGAACTTGCGACCACTTTTTCGCCCAGTTAGAGGCCGAACCAGTTTTTCGCTAAAACACGGAAAACGTGCAGACCCTGAACTTGAACCGTGGGCGCCAGTTTCGGATCAAACGGAGTTACGACAGAAAAGTTATGTTCACGCGAAAACTGGACAGCCCACTTAGAATTTTCATAAAAATCACGATTTATACAAACGGTTCAAGGCTTAACGATTCGGGTTTTACGCTACGAGTGTCGCCCACTGCCACCACCCTCCACCCACAGCCACCGCAGCGGCGGCGTGCGGCGGTGGTGGTCTCGCCGGAAAACGAAAAGGGAAAAGGAAAAGAAACGAGACGAACGAGAGAGCTACTTACCTCACGACGACGTCTCGACACCGCAACCAGTCTTCTCTCTCTCGATCTCCGGCGACTCAGGTGTGGCGACCTCCGGCGACAGCAGCAGCGGCGGCGAGGGGGGGGGGGGTCTGCCGCTGGTTCTTTCTTCTCCTCTCTCTCTCTCTTTCTCACGATCACTCTCTCTCTCGATACTCTCTCTTCTCATTGCCGCACCACACAAGGGAAAGATGGGAATGAATGTAGGGTTTAGGGAGAGTTTGGTTTGCTTGGGTTACAAGAGAAAGAGAGAACGAGGCTGGAAATCGGCCATGGGCCGAGACCCATGCAAAGGGTTTCCAAGAAATGCACAATTAGCCCCTCAACTATACCTCATCTCACAATCTATAACAAAAGACACGTAAGCTAACATTTTTGGTCCTTCTTGACACCAAACCACTAACCAAAAACAATTACAGGTAAACACTTTAAATAAATAAAATTAAACAATAAACGTACCGGGACACGGGCTTTACAACTCTCCCCCGCTTGGATTAGACTTCGTCCCCGAAGTCCACGCCCGCAAACAGCTCCGGGTAATTCTCCCGCATCTCGGCTTCTGGTTCCCACGTCCATTCTGAACCTTTCCGGTGCTGCCACTGGACCTTCACCAATCCAATGACTTTGTTCCGCAGAGTCTTCGTCTTCCTCTCGACTATGGCTACTAGCTTCTCCACATAGTTGAGTCGCTCGTCAATCTGAATATCTTCGAGGGGAACTACCGCAGACTCATCCATCACACACTTCCGCAACTGAGAGACGTGGAAAGTGTTGTGGATCAGGCTCAGTTCCTCTAGTAGCTCCAATCGGTAAGCTACTTTCCCCACACGCGCGATGACCTTGTACGGCCCGATATATCGGGGACCCAACTTTCCCCGCTTGCGAAAACGGATTACCCCTTTCCAGGGTGACACCTTCAAAAGAACGTAATCCCCTACTTGGAATTCCAAGTCCGATCGTCTCTTATCGGCGTAACTCTTTTGTCGACTCTGAGCAGTGACTAACCGATCCCGCACCATCTGAATCATTTCTGTCGTCTTTAGCACAACATCGGTGCTCCCCAGCACCCTGTGACCAACCTCGCCCCAGCAAACGGGCGTCCGACACTTCCTGCCATACAACACTTCGTACGGCGCTCTACCGATGCTAGCGTGATAGCTGTTATTATAGGAGAACTCAGCTAGTGGAAGATACTGATCCCAACTACCACCAAAGTCAATAACACATGCTCGCAGCATGTCTTCAAGTGTCTGAATAGTACGCTCACTCTGCCCGTCGGTCTGAGGATGAAATGCTGTACTGAAATGCAACCGCGTACCCATTTCATTCTGAAACTTCTCCCAAAACCGGGAGGTGAAACGAGTATCCCGATCCGAGACAATCGAGACTGGCACCCCGTGCCTAGTTACAATCTCTCGGATGAAAACCTCCGCGAGCTTATCCGTCGAGAAGCTCTCTTTAATCGCCAAGAAGTGAGCGCTCTTAGTCAGACGATCCACAATTACCCAAATGGTATCATTCCCTCGCTGAGTTTTGGGAAGCTTCGTGATGAAATCCATCGTAATCTGCTCCCACTTCCACACAGGAATCTCCAACGGCTGCAATTTCCCATGCGGTCGCTAGTGCTCCGCCTTGACCTTCCGACAGGTCAAACATACCTCAACACATTTGGCTACATCCCGCTTCATGTCGGGCCACCAATAGCCTTCCCGTAAGTCTCTGTACATTTTGGTAGCTCCCGGATGAATCGAAAACTTGGACTTATGCTCCTCGTCCAATAGTATCTGTCGGTTCCCACCGGTGAATGGGACCCAAACTCTACCATATCGGGTCAATATTCCCCGACTATCCCGTACCAATTTCGGAATTTCTCCCGAAACCCTCTCACGTTTTGCATTTTCCGCCAACACGGCCACCTCCTGAGCGGCACCTATCGACTCCAAAAGAGGTGCAACTACTGTCAACCGCTGACACGGGCCCTTCAGCGGTCCCCCAACCGGATGTCGGCTAAGCGCGTCCGCGACTACATTCGCTTTACCCGGGTGGTAAAGTATCTCGCAGTCGTAATCCTTGACCACATCAAGCCATCTTCGCTGACGCATATTAAGATTTTGATGATCCATCAGGTATTTAAGGCTCTTATGATCGGTGTAGATAGTACACTTGACACCATAAAGATAGTGTCTCCAAATTTTTAGAGCAAACGCCACTGCTCCCAACTCCAAGTCATGAGTCGGGTAGTTCGCTTCGTGAGGCTTCAGCTGCCTCGAAGCGTAAGCTATGACCTTGCCGCGTTGCATCAGCACGGCACCCAACCCCTGATATGAAGCATCACAATAAACCACCAAATCCTCCATACCCTCAGGCAAAGTTAACACAGGAGCCTCGCATAAACGTCTGCGTAGCTCCTCAAATGCCTTCTGCTGCTCTTCACCCCAACTGAAAGCTGCAGTTTTCTTCGTCAGCCGAGTCATAGGCAAGGCAATCTTGGAGAAATCTTGGATAAATCTCCGATAGTACCCTGCTAACCCGAGAAAACTCCGCACCTCGGTAGGAGTTTTCGGCACATCCCACCGCATTACCGCTGAGATCTTGGCCGGATCGACCATGATACCGTTCTGATTCACGACATGTCCTAGGAATTGGACCTCTCGTAACCAGAATTCACACTTGGAGAACTTAGCATAAAGCTTCTCCCGCCTCAAAACATCCAAAACTTCCCGCAAATGCACCTCGTGCTCTTCTTTCGTCTTCGAATATACGAGGATATCGTCGATGAACACGATCACCGAGCGATCCAGCATCGGGCTGCATACCTTGTTCATGAGGTCCATGAACGCTGCTGGTGCGTTGGTGAGCCCGAAAGGCATCACCACGAACTCGTAATGGCCATACCGCGTACGGAAGGCCGTTTTCTCCGTATCCTCACTTCGTACCCGCATCTGATGATACCCGGATCTCAGGTCAATCTTAGAGAACCACGAGGCTCCCTGCAACTGATCAAACAAGTCGTTAATCCTTGGCAGAGGATAGCGATTCTTTACCGTAAGCTTATTCAGCTCCCGGTAATCAATACACATTCGCTGAGATCCATCCTTCTTCTTCACGAACAAGATCGGAGCTCCCCACGGTGAACAACTCGGCTTAATGAACTCTTTCTCAAGAAGCTCCTGCAACTGCTCATACAGCTCCTTCATTTCCGGTGGAGCCAGGCGATAGGGTGCCTTGGCCACCGGAGCAGCACCCGGAATCAGATCGATTCGAAACTCCACCTGTCGTTCGGGAGGTATCCCCGGTAACTCGTCGGGAAACACATCGGCAAACTCCCTCACGACTGGCACATCTTCGGCAGTCTTCTTTGCCTCGTCAACACGCGTATCTATCACATACGCTAAGTACCCCTAACCACTATGCTGAAGGTGTCTCCGAGCCCTCGCCGCGGAACATATTGCCGTAGTCCGTCTGGGCGAGTCTCCCTGAATCAACAACTCTCCCCCGCTTGGGGTTCGAACCCGCACTTGTTTGTGGCGACAAACAATTTCCGCATCAAACGCGTCCATCCAATCCATGCCCACAATCACACAAAGCTCTCGCATAGCTATCTGAATCAAATCTATGGGAAACCTCACACCCGAGATTTCCAACGTGCATCCCCGATACACATCCGTAACCGTCAAGGTCCTATCGTCGGCAACCTCGACTACCAAAAGACATCCTAACCGTCCCACCACTCGGCCCAAACTCTCGCTAAAGGTGCGAGACACAAATGAATGAGTAGCCCTGCTATCAAACATTACAACCGCAGGCACCGAGTTAACTAGAAACGTACCTAGCATACAATTGACAACATATAAAAACAAGGCATGAAAAGGAAGGACGAAAAGAAAAAAGGGTGATGAAACATACCTGTCACCACCTTAGGCGTCGCCTGCGCCTCTTCCACCTTCAGCTGGTGGACTCTACCTCGAGCTGCCTCTGTACCCGGCTGACCCGTACGACCGTCAGTGATGCGCAGTAGGGAATTTGCAGGAGCCCTCTGTGCACCACCCCCATCAGTTGCCCTCGCATTCGGACAATTGGCCCTCACGTGGCCCGTCTGCTTGCAGCTAAAGCAGATCATCAATGGCGACTTGCAATCCCGGCTGAGATGACCGAACTGCCCACACTTGAAACACCCGTCAGTCCTCTTTCCACTAGTATCCCTGGGTTTAAACCCACCACTCCTCGAACTCCCACGCGAATCAGCAAACTTTGACTTCTTTTGCACCACAGAGATTGGCGTCACCGCCTGGGTCGCCTTTCTCTTCCTGGCTTGGGTCTCTAACTCTAGCTCCCTTCTCCGGGCTGCATCCATCATTGCTGACAAAGAAGCGTACGGCACCGTGCTCACGAATTCCCTGATCTCGGTACGTAGCATATCCTTATACCGAGCCATCTTCATTTCCTCCGAAGCGGCATATTGAGGACAAAACAGCGCCATCTTAGTAAATTTCTTGTTCATTTCTTTAACAGTCTCCGTGGTCTGGGTTAGTTCCAAGAACTCTTTCGCTATCCGCTCCATCTCTACCGGAGGCACGTATTCGGCACGGAACCGAGTAACGAACTCCTCCCAAGTAAGGGTAGTACGCTCGGCAAGAGTCAGCGCTGAGGCGCACGAATCCTTCGCCCCATCGCGAAGCAAATTCACAGCAAAACGGACCTTCAGATTATCCGGGCAGCCGCAGGTCAAGAAGGCACACTCCATATCAGAAATCCAACGCATGCTAACAATTGGGTTCGGGTCTCCCTTGAACTCCGGTGGAGAACAGGCAGAGAGATCCTGATACTGGAACTCTCGATTACGGGGCTGTCCCCCAGCAGGCGGCGGAATCGCTGCAATGCGCTCCTCTAACAGAACCGTCACCTGATCTTGTATGGCGGTGATAATCTCGAGGATTGCCTCCCCGACTGCATGCGCTACCTCCGATGCAATCATCTCTCGGATCTGCTCCTCCGTGATCCCCGCCTCAGTTCGCGGCTCAGTCGCGTTGTTCCTCCTAGTGATGGCCATTCTAGAAAGAAGAAAACATACAACGAGTTATTAGTACCTAATAACTCACATCAACAACGCTCACGCTCAGCACCTTGGATTCCTCGCGACTTTCCCGACTCGAGCACTGATCCTGTGCTTCCGGTAGTAGGAGCTCTACTACTACCTTCCACACCTATCATCGCTCGTTCCGAGTCCCATCCCGAGGGGTCCAAGTAGCTTCTCGCCGCAACTACACACATATGCCCGCACCGGCATATATACTCACTCTTCCTAGCTCCCTAGGAATTTCATTCCAACCACTACCCTTGCTACTACCGAATCCCCACTAATCATAAAGAGTGGCCTCGCGAATACCCGATTACATACAGTGCAAAACAAATAGGCAGTCGAATACAAGATTCTATCCTAGAACGGTTGGACTCAAACAAGAGCTGCGCACTAGAACTAAATCAAATATTCTAAGGCTATAAGTCTCTTACTGCATACAACCTAGAGGGTATCCACTTAGTAACCTATCATAATTAGCGTAAATTCCTAATAGCAAGCAGTTCAACATACCGCATAGTGTCAACAACAGGCAATCTAGCATGTATACTCTATGATCTAGAAAGCAATAAAACACTAAGCATTGTACCTTTCCCTTCGGCTCCGGATGACTGTACACACTGCGTCCCCGATCACCGTTACTCGAACGGGTTTTTACTTTTCTTTTATTTCCAAAAAGATTTAATAAAGAATTTTAAAATTTCCCAGCCGCAACTTGAGATCAAACACACCGGGGTGCGTTTGATTCACTCAAGCTGTGCTCTGATACCAAGTTGTAACGTCCCAAAAATTACAAGCAAATTTAAAATTTTAAAATAAACAATTCATTTATAACAACTCATTAATGATCCCAACGTTTCGTTTGCAAACACATAATTGATATCTCTATAAATTAAAAACCAGCGGAATAAATGTTTAATTATTAAAACCATAAATCAACCAGCTCTCCTCGCGCGCCAGTGTGTACTCATCAAGCCTTGGAGCCGCTCGGACCTGAAACCACAGTTTATGGGGAAAGGGTAAGCACGAAGCTTAGTGAATTCAAACACCATAAATAATACAGTTATTCCACACTACCCCTAAAACAGATAGTGACACATAACGATCATACAGGTCTACGAACAAATCATAAACATGTATATCCACAACCACCCACCTAAAAGGCACAAGTCGGTCCCACCGACCACATGATAACATTTTCGGCCCCGCCGAATCCCCGGTCCCACCGAGTCTCTACGCCCCGCGTATAAAACCTCCGGCCCCGCCGGACCCTCGGTCCCACCGAGTTAACATGGCAACATAGTATCAACTAGACAACCCACTATCTAGTCCCACAACACAATCACATAAAGCTACCACACACGTACTACAACAATGATAAAACAACCGTTATTAGATATAGTGAGAGAACTCACCTCGTATGCGCGCCTAGCTTAACAACACAATTCAAGCTTCACAAATACGGTCACTTCCCAGCACCTAAACGCATGTTAAAACGTGTCAATACGAGACTCGGACCCTATGACACGACACACGCTTAAACCGTCACTAAAACTAATTTCCGTTCTCACAAAACAGGTATGTTCGGGACCGGTTTCGACCCCTTTAAACCCAGAAAATTCCCAATATTAATTCATGACCAGAAAGTCCTCTGAGTTAGGGTTCCAAGGACATGTTATACGCCTCCTAACGATTTTTCTACAATTAACTATGAATTAAATACGAACGGTTACCAAAACTGCCAGTTTTCGGTCCAGCCTTCACAAACAGCCCAATACAGCCTAGCTACGGGCTTAATCAGACTTTCGGCAAAACACGAAAAACCTTCCCAATTCGATTTGGGAACTTTGGGCACCAATTTCACCTCAAAACGAGTTACGAGCAGAAAGTTATGGTCTACACAAAACAGTGGCAGATTCCAGAATTTTTCACATAAAATGACGAATCACCGAACTTGCGACCACTTTTTCGCCCAGTTAGAGGCCGAACCAGTTTTTCGCTAAAACACGGAAAACGTGCTCGACCCTGAACTTGAACCGTGGGCGCCAGTTTCGGCTCAAACGGAGTTACGACAGAAAAGTTATGATCAGGCGAAAACTGGACAGCCCACTTAGAATTTTCATAAAAATCACGATTTATACAAACGGTTCAAGGCTTAACGATTCGGGTTTTACGCTACGAGTGTCGCCCACTGCCACCACCCTCCACCCACAGCCACCGCAGCGGCGGCGTGCGGCGGTGGTGGTCTCGCCGGAAAACGAAAAGGGAAAAGGAAAAGAAACGAGACGAACGAGAGAGCTACTTACCTCACGACGACGTCTCGACACCGCAACCAGTCTTCTCTCTCTCGATCTCCGGCGACTCAGGTGTGGCGACCTCCGGCGACAGCAGCAGCGGCGGTGAGGGGGGGGGCTGCCGCTGGTTCTTTCTTCTCCTCTCTCTCTTTCTCACGATCACTCTCTCTCTCGATACTCTCTCTTCTCGTTGCCGCACCACACAAGGGAAAGATGGGAATGAATGTAGGGTTTAGGGAGAGTTTGGTTTGCTTGGGTTACAAGAGAAAGAGAGAACGAGGCTGGAAATCGGCCATGGGCCGAGACCCATGCAAAGGGTTTCCAAGAAATGCACAATTAGCCCCTCAACTATACCTCATCTCACAATCTATAACAAAAGACACGTAAGCTAACATTTTTGGTCCTTCTTGACACCAAACCACTAACCAAAAACAATTACAGGTAAACACTTTAAATAAATAAAATTAAACAATAAACGTACCGGGACACGGGCTTTACAACTAACACAACCTATTAATCGATTTCATTCCAATACATAAATACCAAATCATTAAGCCAGTTTATACACAACATCTGATTCAATTTCAACTGGTAATTTTAAGATGAAAGGGATGAACTCACTTGATTGAAGTTTAACCCAGCAATCCAATTTCTTCCTTTCTCTGATTCACAATCTATTGAAAGGTGATTCCAACTTGGTGTTACCAACTGATCAAGAAATTAAAGGAGATAATTTCAAAACCCTTACCACAAAATCCAGATGAAATCCAATTGCTCTCTTCTTCTTTCTCCCTTCTTTCTCTCTGCTATTCTTGACCGAATTCACTATCAGAAGATTGAGATAATATCTCAATTTCACTTACCTAACTCTTAAGTAATTCAACTTTCAATAAATGACCAAACAGACCCTCGAGTTTAATTTTCAACCTTAACATTAAACTTTGGTCAAAATGCAAAAGCAACCCTGGAGTTTACATTTACAAATAGTCCACAACTTAGACTAAATTAAAATTCGATCCCATATATATTAATTAAAATATCATGGAAATTCGGGGTGTTACATAAAGGATTAAAAGTAAATTAGATAACTAATTCTAAGGGTATAAAGTGTAACTTAATATTATAAGGGTGTAAAATGAAAACGAATAATGTAAGAGATATAAAACAAATTAATTTGTACATGTTCATGATATTTAATAATATGATTAAATCCAAAAATATTCAATATTGGGCTCATTTCGAAGGTATTGTCGAAACGATTACAATGGTGTAATTTGTAAAAAAAGAAATGTATTTTTTAATGCATTCTTGTTCATATACAATTATTTATGTTAATATGATAAGAGTGTAAAATAAAAAACGAAAAAGTAAGGGATTAAAAGTAAATTGGATAACTAATTCTAAGGATATAAAGTGTAACTTAGAAATTGAAAATTGTTTGAATTTGAGAGGAACGTGAGAGAGAGGAGATTTTTTAGTAGCTTAAGAGTTGTACATATAGCTTAAAAAATGATACGACTTAAAATTCAACTTTAACTGCATTTTCATGCTTATATATATAATATAGATAACAATACATTTTTTAATGTCGTAATTATTTTTCGCCCTTTCACCCATTCATTCAATTCGACTCGTTTTCTTCATAGTTATTGTTTGGAAAAAGTGAACAAACTATTTAATTTTAAATGATTAAATTTTTAAATTAAATTTTATAATGGTAAAACCCTTAAACTATCTAAAATAGTTAGATACATTCACCCGTACCCTTTGAACCCTTGCCACCTCAACGCCACATCAGCTTTTCTCTCTTACCCTTTCAACCCTAAAAGTGGAGTACCAGTACCCTTTGAACCCTTGGCACATCATCCCTTTTAATTCTTTTATTTATACATTTAATTATTTAACAAAATAAAAATATTTATATATTTTTTAATAAATAAAAATAAGATAAATAATAAAAATAAAAATAAAAATTCATATCATTCATTAAAAAATTAAAAACTACAAAATACAAAACACTAAAAAAATAAAAATTACAAAATACAAAATTACCCAAAATTATGATATTTTCTAATTTTCTTTTTTCTCACTAAAGTAGCCATCAAAACGTCTCCCGAAAGGTGATCATGCGGGGATATGAAAAAGTCGAAGTCTTGTTGATATCGCTTTTCTCGTTCGAGTTCCAACTGTTCTCGTTGAACCTGCAACTGTTGTTGTTCGAGTTCAAGTTTTTTCATTTTGTACTCCATTGTACCCTCAATCTGCTCGTTGAACGAGCCTATGGTCGTCAACAACTGAGTAACACTTTCGTTCGTATTCGACCCGCTCGTATTACTCGTTGATGTTTTTTTTGCCTTGTTTCTCCCGATGGGTCGTTGAAGTTGCTCGACCTCGTCGACCCGAACATCTTCATCGTCATCATCGGAAGGTTTGGTACGTTTTGAACCCCGGGATGAATTTGTCGACATCGTTGGAACCGTTGCCCATTTTGGACATTTTTTTAGGGCATCCCAAGCTTGTTCATGGGTGAAAGCAACCTCACATTCCGCTTGGTACCGGTGGTGTGCCATTCGTAAAATATCGGCTTCACTCATTCCGCTTGATCTATTATAGAACAAGTTGTTGTAGATGCCGGCAAAAAACGTTATTCTCTTGTTGAGGCCGTTGAACTTGGTGTTCAGTTGATGCAATGATCTATAATCTTGGCGACCCATAGAATCATAGAACACCTTCGAGATTCGGTTCCAAAAACTGTCTACATTTATATAAATTCAAGTATAAGAATAATAACAAAAATATTAATAATAATAATAAAAATAATAATAAAAATATTACCACCTGTTTGTGCGTTTCCGATAACGGGGTCCTCCGAAACGTCAACCCACGCCGACACTAACGCCACTTCCTCCTCTTTTGTCCACACCTGTCGTTTTTGCCTTGTTTCAAATTTTTTCTTTTTTCCTTTTTGCGTTGGTGTCGGGTTTGATGGTTTCGGGATTGATTGTTGTGTGGTACTATATTGTGGTGTGTGCGGTTGTTGGGTTTCAGGAACAAAGTCGTCGTCGAGATTGATTGCGGGTTGAGAAAGTTGGTAATTGGCGGGAGTAAAACCTTGTTGAATCAAAGCAGGATATGTAAATTGATGAGCATACGGGTGTTGCGGAAATTGTTGGAAACCAACGTTTGGGGGCGGTTGCGGAACATAACCTTGTTGAGAAAACGGTTGTTGCGGAACATAACCTTGTTGAGAAAACGCTTGTTGCGGAACATAACCTTGTTGAGAAAACGGTTGGAAGCCAAGCTCCGGGTGTAACGTCCCGAAAATTTCAAGCAAATTTAAATTTTTAAATAAACAATTCATTTATAACAACTCATTAATTGATACCAACGTTTCGTTTGCAAACACATAATTAATATCTTTATAAATTAAAACCAGCGGAATAAATGTTTAATTATTAAGACCATAAATCAACCAGCTCTCCTCGCGCGCCAGTGTGTACTCATCAAGCCTTGGAGCCGCTCGGACCTGAAACCACAGTTTATGGGAAAAGGGTAAGCACGAAGCTTAGTGAATTCAAACACCATAAATAATACAGTTATTCCACACTACCCCTAAAACAGATAGTGACACATAACGATCATACAGGTCTACGAACAAATCATAAACATGTATATCCACAACCACCCACCTAAAAGGCACAAGTCGGTCCCACCGACCACATGATAACATCTTCGGCCCCGCCGAATCCCCGGTCCCACCGGGTCTCTACGCCCCGCGTATAAAACCTCCGGCCCCGCCGGACCCTCGGTCCCACCGAGTTAACATGGCAACATAGTATCAACTAGACACCCCACTATCTAGTCCCACAACATAATCACATAAAGCTACCACACACGTACTACAGCAATGATAAAACAACCGTTATTAGATATAGTGAGAGAACTCACCTCGAATGCGCGTCTAGCTTAACAACACAATTCAAGCTTCACAATTACGGTCACTTCCCAGCACCTAAACGCATGTTAAAACGTGTCAATACGAGACTCGGACCCTATGACACGACACACGCTTAAACCGTCACTAAAACTAATTTCCGTTCTCACAAAACAGGTCTGTTCGGGACCTGTTTCGACCCCTTTAAACCCAGAAAAATCCCAATATTAATTCATGACCAGAAAGTCCTCGAGTTAGGGTTCCAAGGACATGTTATACGCCTCCTAACGATTTTTCTACAATTAACTATGAATTAAATACGAACGACTACCAAAACTGCCAGTTTTCGGTCCAGCCTGCACAAACAGCCCAATACAGCCTAGCTACGGGCTTAATCAGACTTTCGGAAAAACACGAAAAACCTTTCCAATTCGATTTGGGAACTTTGGGCACCAATTTCACCTCAAAACGAGTTACGAGCAGAAAGTTATGGTCTACACAAAACAGTGGCAGATTCCAGAATTTTACACATAAAATGACGAATCACCGAACTTGCGACCACTCTTTCGCCCAGTTAGAGACCGAACCAGTTTTCCGCTAAAATACGGAAAACGTGCTCGACCCCGAACTTGAACCGTGGGCGCCAGTTTCGGCTCAAACGGAGTTACGACCGAAAAGTTATGCTCACGCGAAAACTGGACAGCACACTTAAAATTTCCATAAAGTTACGATTTATAAAAATGGTTTGAACGATTCGGCTTAATCGATTAAGTCACGGTTTAAGGGTTCAACGGTGATTCAGGTCAGGCCATGGCCACGCACCACCCACTACCACCTCCGGTAGTGGTGGTTGCCGGTGGCGGCGGGTGGCGGCGGCCGGCGGCAGCCCTCCGGCGAAAACCCCGCACGCACACACACGCACCCCACACCCCTCTCGCACCTCAGACCTCTCTCTTTCTCGATCGTCTTACTGCAACCCCACAAGGCTCACCACCACATCACCATCTCCGGTGGTGATACCGAAGCCACCGCCTATAGCGGCCAAGGTCGCCGCGTCGCGGCTGTCACGGGAGGAGACCGACGAGAGAGGCAAGGAAAACAAAAACGAGAGAACGGAACTTACCTTCGACGAATAACGGTGGCGGCAGTGGTTTCCGGTGACTGCAGCGGCTGCGCCTCCTCCTCCGGCGTCCTTCCCTCCAGCGATCTCTCTCCCGACTCCCCTCTTTCCCGCCGCCGATTCTCCCCCTCTCTCTCTAACCCTCTCTCGGTTCTTCTCTATCTCTCTCTCTTCTCGGTCTTTTCTCACAGCCGTACAACACAAGGCCAAAGGCAAATAGGGTTATGGGGTTGTTTGGGTTTTCTTGGCTTACAAGGAAAAAGAAACGATATAGCATGGGGGGGGGGGGTTGTTCGGCCTTGAGTGCATGGGCCGAAACCCATGCCATTTTACCTACAAGCCACAAAAGCCTCTCTAAAACTTATTACTCGGCACAAACTAAGACGGTTTACTATTATTTACGCATTTGATCAAACTCGCTAACCCCGTTAGAAAAGATTCGCTAAAAGAACGAAAATAAAGCAATTAATTAGAATATAAAAACATACCGGGACACGGGCTTTACAACTCTCCCCCGCTTGGATTAGACTTCGTCCCCGAAGTCCACGCCCGCAAACAGCTCCGGGTAATTCTCCCGCATCTCGGCTTCTGGTTCCCACGTCCATTCTGAACCTTTTCGGTGCTTCCACTGGACCTTAACCAACCCAACTACCTTGTTGCGCGAAGTTCTCGTCCTCCTGTCGAGAATGGCAACCGGCTCCTCCACATAATTGAGTCGCTCGTCAATCTGAATATCTTCGAGGGGAACTACCGCAGACTCATCCATCACACACTTCCGCAACTGAGAGACTTGGAAAGTGTTGTGGATCAGGCTTAGTTCCTCTGGTAGCTCCAATCGGTAAGCTACTTTCCCCACACGCGCGATGACCTTGTAAGGTCCAATATATCGGGGACCCAACTTTCCCCGCTTGCGAAAACGGATTACCCCTTTCCAGGGTGACACCTTCAAAAGAACGTAATCCCCGACTTGGAACTCCAAGTCCGATCGTCTCTTATCAGCGTAACTCTTTTGTCGACTCTGAGCAGTGACTAACCGATCCCGCACCATCTGAATCATTTCCGTCGTCTTTAGCACAACATCGGTGCTCCCCAGCACTCTGTGACCAACCTCGCCCCAGCAAATGGGCGTCCGACACTTCCTGCCATACAACACTTCGTACGGCGCTCTACCGATGCTAGCGTGATAGCTGTTATTATAGGAGAACTCAGCTAGTGGAAGATACTGATCCCAACTACCCCCGAAGTCAATAACACATGCTCGCAACATGTCCTCAAGTGTCTGAATAGTACGCTCACTCTGCCCGTCGGTCTGAGGATGAAATGCTGTACTGAAATGCAACCGCGTACCCATTTCGTTCTGAAACTTTTCCCAAAACCGGGAGGTAAAACGAGTATCCCGATCCGAGACAATCGAGACTGGCACCCCGTGCCTAGTTACAATCTCTCGGATGAAAACCTCCGCGAGCTTATCCGCCGAGAAGCTCTCTTTAATCGCCAAGAAGTGAGCGCTCTTAGTCAGACGATCCACAATTACCCAGATGGTATCATTCCCTCGCTGAGTTTTGGGAAGCTTCGTGATGAAATCCATCGTAATCTGCTCCCACTTCCACACCGGAATCTCCAAAGGCTGCAATTTCCCGTGCGGTCATTGGTGCTCTGTCAAACATACCTCCACACATTTGGTAGAGTTCTCTGTACATTTTGGTAGCTCCCGGATGAATCGAAAACTTGGACTTATGCGCCTCGTCCAATAGTATATGTCGGTTCCCATCGGTGAATGGGACCCAAACTCTACCATATCGGGTCCATAATCCTCGACTATCCCGAACAAATTTCGGAATTTCTCACGAAACCCTCTCACGTTTTGCATTTTCCGCCAACACGGCCACCTCCTGAGCGACACCTATCGACTCCAAAAGAGGTGCAACTACTGTCAATCGCTGACATAGACCCTTCAGCGGTCCCCCAACCGGATGTCGGCTAAGTGCGTCCGCGACTACATTTGCTTTACCCGGGTGGTAAAGTATCTCGCAGTCGTAATCCTTGACCACATCAAGCCATCTTCGCTGACGCATATTAAGATTTTGATGATCCATCAGGTATTTAAGGCTCTTATGATCGGTGTAGATAGTACACTTGACACCATAAAGATAGTGTCTCCAAATTTTTAGAGCAAACGCCACTGCTCCCAACTCCAAGTCATGAGTCGGGTAGTTCGCTTCGTGAGGCTTCAGCTGCCTCGAAGCGTAAGCTATGACCTTGTCGCGTTGCATCAGCACGGCACCCAACCCCTGATATGAAGCATCACAATAAACCACCAAATCCTCCATACCCTCGGGCAAAGTTAACACAGGAGCCTCGCATAAACGTCTGCGTAGCTCCTCAAATGCCTTCTGCTGCTCTTCACCCCAACTGAAAGCTGCAGTTTTCTTCGTCAGCCGAGTCATAGGCAAGGCAATCTTGGAGAAATCTTGGATAAATCTCCGATAGTACCCTGCTAACCCGAGAAAACTCCGCACCTCGGTAGGAGTTTTCGGCACATCCCACCGCATTACCGCTGAGATCTTGGCCGGATCGACCATGATACCGTTCTGATTCACGACATGTCCTAAGAATTGGACCTCTCGCAACCAGAATTCACACTTGGAGAACTTAGCATAAAGCTTCTCCCGCCTCAAAACATCCAAAACTTCCCGCAAATGCACCTCGTGCTCTTCTTTCGTCTTCGAATATACGAGGATATCGTCGATTAACACGATCACCGAGCGATCCAGCATCGGGCTGCATACCCTGTTCATGAGGTCCATGAACGCTGCTGGTGCGTTGGTGAGCCCGAAAGGCATCACCACGAACTCGTAATGGCCATACCGCGTACGGAAGGCCGTTTTCTCCGTATCCTCACTTTGTACCCGCATCTGATGATACCCAGATCTCAGGCCAATCTTAGAGAACCACGAGGCTCCCTGCAACTGATCAAACAAGTCGTCAATCCTTGGAAGAGGATAACGATTCTTTACCGTAAGCTTATTCAGCTCCCGGTAATCAATACACATCCGCTGAGACCCATCCTTCTTCTTTACGAACAAGATCGGAGCTCCCCACGGTGAACAACTCGGCTTATTGAACTCTTTCTCGAGAAGCTCCTGCAACTGCTCATACAGCGCCTTCATTTCCGGTGGAGCCAGGCGATAGGGTGCCTTGGCCACCGGAGCAGCACCCGGAATCAGATCGATTCGAAACTCCACCTGTCGTTCGGGAGGTATCCCCGGTAACTCGTCGGGAAACACATCGGCAAACTCCCTCACGACTGGCACATCTTCCGCAGTCTTTTTCACCTCGTCAAAACGCGTATCTATCACATACGCTAGGTACCCCTGACCACTATGCTGAAGGTGTCTCCGAGCCCTCGCCGCGGAACATATCGCCGTAGTCCGTCTGGGCGAGTCTCCCTGAATCAACAACTCTCCCCCGCTTGGGGTTCGAACCCGCACTTGTTTGTGGCGGCAAACAATTTCCGCATCAAACGGGTCCATCCAATCCATGCCCACAATCACACAAAGCTCTCGCATAGCTATCGGAATCAAGTCGATGGGAAACCTCACACCCGAGATTTCCAACGTGCATCCCCGATACACATCCGCAACCGTCAAGGTCCTATCATCGGCAACCTCGACTACCAAAGGATATCCTAACCGTCCCACCACTCGGCCCAAACTCTCGCTAAAGGTGCGAGACACAAATGAATGAGTAGCCCCGCTATCAAACTGAAACACCCTAAAACAGGGTCAATTTAAACCTTGAAATTTACCATAAGTTATGATCAAAACTTTCAACTTATATAACCTGAGGATCGAATGTAAGGTTTCTATATACATACGTCATTACTTAAATAACTTATTAATCAAATCACCTCATAACAATTGGATTAATCAAGTTATCTAAACAACTGTCTCAAAAGCATCAAAGAATATCTAGATCCTCCGGTATCTCTAAGTCCGAATCTTTCCCAAAAATCCTCGTCTCTCATTCCCGCTATTTCCCGGAGCTTCTACCTGGTAAGAAGATTCAACTTGAAACATTAGGCTTTCGCCTAGTGAGGATACTCAAATCAAAATAAAATTTAATAATTAAAACATGAACAGATAACTCAAACCTGTTCTCACCCATCTTACCGTACAACGTCTCCTTTTCGAAAGCAGGGAAATCTACCCCACACCTAACACTTATGACTAACTCGTTTAATCATAACCACGAAATATGAGTTAACTCTGAATCACTCTAGATTCATAATTAATATTCACACACAAGAAATTACAAGTCAAAACTTGCCTATTTCTTAATCAGGAAGTAGAGATTACAAATTACTTTATGCCTATCTCTAATCTTCCTCTCATCACAAGGAAATCTCCGATCTTCCCGAAACAATGGAAATCTCTGATCCTCCATAAATCGAAATGGGAATTACAAATCAGAATCTGCCTATTCCACATTCCACCTCTGCATCAATGGTCCCAATGGGATTATAATATCGCGATACTCAATCGGGACTCACGATGGTTCGAGGTTCACCCAATTACTAAAATTACACCCCTTTGGTCTATGGCGAGTAATCGGTTCCCATTATACCGTACTCAAGTGCCCTCGGTAACCGGGTGCCTATTTTAGTAAAAGCACATAATCACCTAATATAATACAATCGATACTACTATATGCGTCCATCATAGAATGTATCATTTCTCTGAACGTATTCTATATATAAAATAAAGAATATTATTACTCCACATCTCAATCTCTTTATTACCCCTTCTCTGAAATCTGATACGAGGATCACCATCTCAATAGTTATTTATATTCTCGAACTCATAGATAGGCCTTTATAATATATCTCAATTTGGCTTCTCAATCACATTTAGGGTTCATAATCATCTAACATATTACATATAACAGATAATCCCGCTCATTATAAGGGATATGAATAATTCCTAATCATCAACTTCTTAACTATCCCCTCATAGTTATTTAACACGAGAGTTAATATATATATCAGTTGTTAATCTATATTTTGAACTCATGGATGGATCTTTATAGTTTATCTCAATAAAGCTTCAAATCACATTTATAGTTCATAACCATATAGCAAAATGCATATAGTAGATAATCCATCTTAGCATGCAAGATTAATAATAAATATTAGTTCCTCAATTTCATATATAACTCATCTTGGAACTTTAACATGGTAATCAACATAATACAACTTTTAATCGCCCTCATGGCTTATCTCTAATTTAATCAAATCCACATAGAACATCTTCATGCATACATATAAAGCATCCAATTCGAGATTAATTACTGAATTTTAAAGAGAGTTGAATAAACTCACCTCGATTGGTTACCGAATTTCCTTCTTAGCTTTTTCTCGAGAAATGCGATCTTTCATTCCAGGCTTACCGAATCTGGAACAATTAAAAATACAAGTATTTCTTAAAGGCTAAGAATCTTAAATAATCCAAAATCCTCGTCTAAAGTCGCAACCCATTGTTGAGACTTCGACACTATTCACTATTCCTAGTCTCAATCCACTACTGAGACTTCAACACTATTCACTATTCCAAGTCTCAATCCACTACTGAGACTTCAACACTATTCACTATTCCAAGTCTCAATCCACTACTGAGACTTCAACACTATTCACTATTCCAAGTCTCAATCCACTACTGAGACTTCAACACTATTCACTATTCCAAGTCTCAATCCACTACTGAGACTTCAACACTATTCCAAGTCGCAACAGGCCATTGAGACTTCAACACTATTCACATCTTCAAGCAAGTCTCAATCAACTGACCTTCAAGCAAGTCTCAACCAACTGACCTTCAAGCAAGTCTCAACCAACTAAAAACGTAAAAAACCCAGAAATCTTTAGTTTTAAGCCATGAATGTTTATGATATTTTGCAGATATGCTTAAGGCCATAAATACCATCTATCCATAAACTTAGTTTTTCCAAAACATCCATAGATTAACAAAACCCACTTATCATCTTATTTAGCAAACTTATAAACGTAAAGAGGAAAGATTATACGGGATTGTTACCTTGTTTTTCTTCAGTTTTATACTAGAAATCACAGCTGAAATCTTCGATCTCTTCTTCTCTTTTCCTTGAAAACCCACGGCTCCCTTTCTCTCTCTCGGTTTTCTCCTTGACAAACCGTACACACACAAGCACACAATGACACTCACAAAACCCATTTACTTAGATTACATAGCCAAGTTAATGACACCTCACCAAGTTAAGCATGAGTCATAGGCATAATACCAAAAAAAACCTTATCTTTCAAGAAAATACACAACCAACCCTCAAATTGGAAATCTCTTTCAACCAACACTTTTAAACAATTACAAATTTAGCCTCAAGTTAATTTATAATTCTCAAAATAGAATGACAAAACTCGGGATGTTACAATACTCCCCAACTTGAAAATGATTTCGTCCCCGAAATCAAAGCTGGTAAACAAATGATGCTTCCTACTTCTCATACTCTCTTTGGACTCTAGAGTTACATTAGTACTTCTATGGTGTTTCTACTGTACTTTCAACATAGCTGTCTTATTACCACTACGTAGCTTTCTAACTGATCTTTCCAAAAAATTTACCTATGTTCTTCCACACCGCATCATCATTACAACTCGCTCCCCAGGCCTCAAATTAACATTAACATGTACTACCTAAATACGTACACTATAAATTAAGCATACATGTTACTATTAAATACTTCAACAACCACGGCAGTCCATTATTACTTCCACGACTTACACATTTCTTCAATGCTATTACTTCCTTACATCACTATCTCATCGTACAACCCCAATACAACTACACACCAAAATATTTTCTCCTTACAAAACATAATTAAACAGTTTCACCAAGATCTCTAACTTCAGATATTCAACCAAGTTATTTTGAAATGACATTACCGATCGAAGTTATTACCATTCTTAGATCTTTGACTAATAATTTCTCGTACAATTCTTTCACACATAAGGAGCAATTTATATTCCTTAACAATCTTGCCTTCGCTACACCACATCGACCTACATACTCATCATCTTTATTAAACTTCCAGTGATTCAAATTACAACTTAACTGGCAACTCATACCATCAAATTTCTTTGGATAAACACTCACCACTGCTCCGACATTCTATTTCAATATAAGCCATATTACTCAGTTATCTTACAAACCACATGTTTTATCAACTTTTATTAACAATTAAAACTTTCCAACCGGAATTCCCAAAACTTCCATTCGGATACTTCCTCTTTCTAATATCACGTCTCATACTAGATGATACATGTATCTTGGCAATTAATGCCACTACTCGTTTATACTTTCTCCACTCATACATTTACCACATACCATGTCTCTCATAGTCATTCGTACATATTTAATTTTACAATCCCATCTTCTCGTCTAAATATATAGGTCTATATCACTAAATATCTCCTCCCCAACTTTAGTTGAACTATCACTCACAATTTTCTAATAAATCTTGAACTTATCCGTTCTTACCAGCTCTTTGTGATTCCAATATGTTGCATAGACAGGGTACAATTCCTCACAGATCAACACAATCTATACATCCCCTTTGTTCATCTCTAGTATTTCATCTTTTATAAATCTTCCACATCGTAAGTAAACACTTATTTAAAAGCAACAGTCCTTCACTGTTCCAACACTCCCACAAAGTGATCTTTCAACTTTTAAGCTTCTGATTTAAATTTAACATTCACACAAAATTCCAAAAGGATAAACAATGCATTCACGTTATATAAACTTAAATTTTCAATACCGATTATGCAAGTTCAACCCCAAGCCTACGCCAAGCTTATCAAATCGGTTCAAAGTTCTTAAGACTTTACTGAATCCAAAACCGAGTCATCTACTCAAAGGATTTAAAGATTATTTATCAATATCAACTCATGCAAATAAATACATCTAACTCACATTATGCAACATACGCTCCGAGATGTGATAATCTTACGACCCCTTCATTGCTACTTTCCCAATGAAATCAAATCATTTGCAAGTACACACAACTCTTTTTATACTCCACAATGTATATAATCTGCCCAGGTTCATTAGTTTCAAAGATACTAAGTAAAATATCAAACAGTCTTTACACCTAAGGCCAACCCTTAAACTATCACCGGTTCAAATACAATGCAGTTAAGCATACAACACATTCAATACTCCATCTCAAATCATTAAACTGACAGCTATTCAAAAGACTCATTTGTATATTAATCAGGCCTTTAAGGTCAAAACGAACGTTTGGTTAAACACGTGTCACTCACACTGTTATGTAAACCAAAGTTCCTCTTTACTCAAGATCTTAACCTTATTAATTCTTTAATTGGCCATCGACCCCTAAATAAAAGTTTATCACTCTCAAAACCTTCACATTTTCAAAGTGTAACACGACAAAATTATTATACAACCACAAAATACCAAAAACATGCTTCGACCATAAAACTTTCACTTAGGTTATAATTAATCAAACTCAAAATCCCCCAATTGCGTCGTATACACTAATACCCACTATGCGCATATCCTCTGCATAACAGCATACCGGTATCGCTCACGGTTTTACTACTACTCGCACGGACATACGCGGAACGCATCCAGACCGCACTCTGTGACACCCAAAAGGCCTCGTACACCTTACAACTCTCGCCTTCAAAGTCAAAACTTGACATCTCAATACTTCCTTAATCCTGAACCTAATTCTTCCTCCAGACATGCCCGACACTCGGCAATTGTATTACTAATCACCGAACAAAGGTGCAGACCCTCGTAATATTGTTACTAAAGTTCACTTTCGACTCTCCCACTGTTCATCTCTCATTTGAATATAATTACCAAAACCACAAACTTTCTCCCAAGGTTTATCCAATACCTCTCCACTCTTGGAGTTCTTTCTTAGTTTACAGCGTAATACTCTACGATCTAGCGAGTTCATAGCCTTCATGCATGACAATATAATAAATAACTCAATTCACACTTTTCTCATTTAAATAACAACATTCGAAACAACGTGGGCACACACGACCCCAATCATTTTCATAACTCCCATGTACTACACAACAATCTCAAAATCGTTTGTATACTAATTTCCGTAAAACTCAATCTTTCTCAACCAAAAGATGTTGTTACAACAGTAATATTTTAAATGAAGATCTTTTCATACGACAAAAGTTTAAAATTTACTGACACAAAGTAAACTAGTCGTTTCTCACACTCATTTATATGATGTTGTTAGATCAATACCCCTGTTGGTTATTAAACGTTTTGCTAACCAATGCCTTCTTGCTACAAATCAACTTTTCATGTAAAGTAAGAAATATTATTATTATTATTTTTTTTTTTTTAACTCCAACAAAAATTTCGTTGTGCAACGTAACTGGGATTGCCCTTTTCTTCAAATACACACTTGCACCCACTAATTCAAACTTGATTAAAACTGTTATTTATGCAATTGTTTTGAAATCATGAAAATTCATATAACACACACTAAAACACCATGCATAAAACTTTACTCGCAATGAAGGCTATTTACTCAAACAAGGTCAATCGTGTTACTTACATAACTTATCATTGACACTTTACTTTCGACCCGAAATCGCCCTCTTGGCCTTATAATAATTGCTACATCTGCATTCCATGGCTCCCATACTCAACCATGTCATACTAATTCTGTATTAATCAATCATCTCATACTCTATCTCTGCACCTATCCAATCACCTATTTAAAGGTTGCCTTGGCAGACTTTCATGAGTCCCACCAATTCCAGGTTGTCCTTCAAACCCTCAATCATACAATGCTCTGTCCTCTGAAGGACCTTGGTGCCGAATTCACCAACACTTTACTATAACTTATAGAGATAACCATGCGAAATGATTATGCACTGTCATACATACAAAACGTACTTTACCGATCGTTAGTCACTGTAACAATTCAGAAATAGACATGCTCGTGTAACAATATATTCATAATAACAGTAGCTAATTGTAATTGTGAACATATCATACAGGAGAATCCCCATTATCATTGTCATAGCACTAATTTCACGTATTTCCGTTAACTCTAAGACTATCCCGTCTTAACACTTCTACCCATATCTCACATATCATAACCTACTACGTCTCAGCTTAAGTCTAAGTATCTCATCAGCATACTTAGTTCGCTTAAACTAGTGCTCTGATACCATACTGAAACACCCTAAAACAGGGTCAATTTAAACCTTGAAATTTACCATAAGTTATGATCAAAACTTTCAACTTATATAACCTGAGGATCGAATGTAAGGTTTCTATATACATACGTCATTACTTAAATAACTTATTAATCAAATCACCTCATAACAATTGGATTAATCAAGTTATCTAAACAACTGTCCCAAAAGCATCAAAGAATATCTAGATCCTCCGGTATCTCTAAGTCCGAATCTTTCCCAAAAATCCTCGTCTCTCATTCCCGCTATTTCCCGGAGCTTGTACCTGGTAAGAAGATTCAACTTGAAACATTAGGCTTTCGCCTAGTGAGGATACTCAAATCAAAATAAAATTTAATAATTAAAACATGAACAGATAACTCAAACCTGTTCTCACCCATCTTACCGTACAACGTCTCCTTTTCGAAAGCAGGGAAATCTACCCCACACCTAACACTTATGACTAACTCGTTTAATCATAACCACGAAATATGAGTTAACTCTGAATCACTCTAGATTCATAATTAATATTCACACACAAGAAATTACAAGTCAAAACTTGCCTATTTCTTAATCATGAAGTAGAGATTACAAATTACTTTATGCCTATCTCTAATCTTCCTCTCATCACAAGGAAATCTCCGATCTTCCCGAAACAATGGAAATCTCTGATCTTCCATAAATCGAAATGGGAATTACAAATCAAAATCTGCCTATTCCACATTCCACCTCTGCATCAATGGTCCCAATGGGATTATAATATCGCGATACTCAATCGGGACTCACGATGGTTCGAGGTTCACCCAATTACTAAAATTACACCCCTTTGGTCTATGGCGAGTAATCGGTTCCCATTATACCGTACTCAAGTGCCCTCGGTAACCGGGTGCCTATTTTAGTAAAAGCACATAATCACCTAATATAATACAATCGATACTACTATATGCGTCCAGCATAGAATGTATCATTTCTCTGAACGTATTCTATATATAAAATAAAGAATATTATTACTCCACATCTCAATCTCTTTATTACCCCTTCTCTGAAATCTGATACGAGGATCACCATCTCAATAGTTATTTATATTCTCGAACTTATAGATAGGCCTTTATAATATATCTCAATTTGGCTTCTCAATCACATTTAGGGTTCATAATCATCTAACATATTACATATAACAGATAATCCCGCTCATTATAAGGAATATGAATAATTCCTAATCATTAACTTCTTAACTATCCCCTCATAGTTATTTAACACGAGAGTTAATATATATATCAGTTGTTAATCTATATTTTGAACTCATGGATGGATCTTTATAGTTTATCTCAATAAAGCTTCAAATCACATTTATAGTTCATAACCATATAGCAAAATGCATATAGTAGATAATCCATCTTAGCATGCAAGATTAATAAAAAAATATTAGTTCCTCAATTTCATATATAACTCATCTTGGAACTTTAACATGGTAATCAACATAATACAACTTTTAATCGCCCTCATGGCTTATCTCTAACTTAATCAAATCCACATAGAACATCTTCATGCATACATATAAAGCATCTAATTCGAGATTAATTACTGAATTTTAAAGAGAGTTGAATAAACTCACCTCGATTGGTTACCGAATTTCCTTCTTAGCTTTTTCTCGAGAAATGCGATCTTTCATTCCAGGCTTACCGAATCTGGAACAATTAAAAATACAAGTATTTCTTAAAGGCTAAGAATCTTAAATAATCCAAAATCCTCGTCTAAAGTCGCAACCCATTGTTGAGACTTCGACACTATTCACTATTCCATGTCTCAATCCACTACTGAGACTTCAACACTATTCACTATTCCAAGTCTCAATCCACTACTGAGACTTCAACACTATTCACTATTCCAAGTCTCAATCCACTACTGAGACTTCAACACTATTCACTATTCCAAGTCTCAATCCACTACTGAGACTTCAACACTATTCCAAGTCGCAACAGGCCATTGAGACTTCAACACTATTCACATCTTCAAGCAAGTCTCAATCAACTGACCTTCAAGCAAGTCTCAACCAACTGACCTTCAAGCAAGTCTCAACCAACTAAAAACGTAAAAAACCCAGAAATCTTTAGTTTTAAGCCATGAATGTTTATGATATTTTGCAGATATGCTTAAGGCCATAAATACCATCTATCCATAAACTTAGTTTTTCCAAAACATCCATAGATTAACAAAACCCACTTATCATCTTATTTAGCAAACTTATAAACGTAAAGAGGAAAGATTATACGGGATTGTTACCTTGTTTTTCTTCAGTTTTATACTAGAAATCACAGCTGAAATCTTCGATCTCTTCTTCTCTTTTCCTTGAAAACCCACGGCTCCCTTTCTCTCTCTCGGTTTTCTCCTTGACAAACCGTACACACACAAGCACACAATGACACTCACAAAACCCATTTACTTAGATTACATAGCCAAGTTAATGACACCTCACCAAGTTAAGCATGAGTCATAGGCATAATACCAAAAAAAACCTTATCTTTCAAGAAAATACACAACCAACCCTCAAATTGGAAATCTCTTTCAACCAACACTTTTAAACAATTACAAATTTAGCCTCAAGTTAATTTATAATTCTCAAAATAGAATGACAAAACTCGGGATGTTACACAAACATTACAACCGCAGGCACCGAGTTAACAAGAAACGTACCTAACATACAATTAACAACATATAAAAACAAGGCATGAAAAGGAAGGACGAAAAGAAAGAGGGTGATGAAACATACCTGTCACCACCTTAGGCGTCGCCTGCGCCTCTTCCACCTTCAGCTGGTGGACCCTACCTCGGGCTGCCTCCGTCCCCGGCTGACCCGTACGACCGTCAGTGATGCGCAGTGGGGCATTTGCAGGAGCCCTCTGTGCACCACCCCCATCAGCTGCTCTCGCGTTCGGACAATTGGCCCTCACGTGGCCCGTCTGCTTGCTGCTAAAGCAGATCATCAATGGCGACTTGCAATCCCGGCTGAGATGACCGGACTGCCCACACTTGAAACACCCGTCAGTCTTCTTTCCACTAGTATCCCTGGGTTTGAACCCACCACTCCTCGAACTCCCACGCGAATCAGAAAACTTTGACTTCTTTTGCACCGCAGAGATTGGCGTCACCGCCTGTGCTGCCTTTCTCTTTCTGGCTTGGGTCTCTAACTCCAGCTCCCTTCTTCGGGCTGCATCCATCATTGCTGACAAAGAAGCGTACGGCACCGTGCTCATGAATTCCCTGATCTCGGTACGTAACATATCCTTATACCGAGCCATCTTCATTTCCTCCGAAGCGGCATACTGAGGACAAAACAGCGCCATCTCAGTAAATTTCTTGTTCGTTTCTTTAACAGTCTCCGAGGTTTGGGTTAGCTCCAAGAACTCCTTCGCTATCCGCTCCATCTCTACCGGAGGCACGTATTCGGCACGGAAACGAGTAACGAACTCCTCCCACGTAAGGGTAGTACGCTCGGCAAGAGTCAGCGTTGTGGCGCACCAATCCTTCGCCCCATCGCGAAGCAAATTCACAGCAAAACGGACCTTCAGATTATCCGGGCAGCCGCTGGTCAAGAAGGCACACTCCATATCAGAAATCCAACGCATGCTCACAATTGGGTTCGAGTCTCCCCTGAACTCTGGTGGAGAACAGGCAGAGAGATCCCGATACTGGAACTCTCGATTACGGGGCTGTCCCCCCGCAGGCGACGGAATCGCTGCAATGCGCTCCTCTAACAGAACCGTCACCTGATCTTGTATGGCGGTGATAATCTCGGGGATTGCCTCCCCGACCGCATGCGCTACCTCCGCTGCAATCATCTCTCGGATCTGCTCCTCCGTGATCCCCGCCTCAGCTCGCGGCTCAGTCGCGTTGTTCCTCCTAGTGATGGCCATTCTAGAAAGAAGAAAAACATACAACGAGTTATTAGCGCCTAATAACTCACATCAACAACACTCACGCTCAGCTCCTTGGATTCCTCGCGACTTTCCCGACTCGAGCACTGATCCTGTGCTTCCGGTGGTAGGAGCTCTACTACTACCTTCCACACCTATCATCGCTCGTTCCGAGTCCCATCCCGAGGGGTCCAAGTAGCTTCTCGCCGCAACTACACACATATGCCCGCACCGGCATATATACTCGCTCTTCCTAGCTCCCTAGGAATTCCATCCCAACCACTACCCTTGCTATTACCGAATCCCCACTAATCATAAAGAGTGGCCTCGCGAATACCCGATTACATGCAGTGCAAAACAAATAGGCAGTCGAATACGAGATTCTATCCTAGAACGGTTGGACTCAAACAAGAGCTGCGCAATAGAACTAAATCGAACATTCTAAGGCTATAAGTCTCTTACTGCATACAACCTAGAGGGTATCCACTTAGTAACCTATCATAATTAGCATAAATTCGTAATAGCAAGCAGTTCAACATACCGCATAGTGTCAACAACAGGCGATCTAGCATGCATACTCTATGATCTAGAAAGCAATAAAACACTAAGCATTGTACCTTTCCCTTCGGCTCCGGCTGACTGTACACACTGCGCCCTCGATCACCGTTCCTCGAACGGGTTTTTACTTTTTCTTTTATTTCCAAAAAGATTTAATAACGAATTTGAAAATTTTCCAGTCGCAACTTGAGACCAAACACACCGAGGTGCGTTTGATTCACTCAAGCTGTGCTCTGATACCAAGTTGTAACGTCCCGAAAATTTCAAGCAAATTTAAAATTTTAAATAAACAATTCATTTATAACAACCCATTAATTGATACCAACGTTTCGTTTGCAAACACATAATTAATATCTTTATAAATTAAAACCAGCGGAATAAATGTTTAATTATTAAGACCATAAATCAACCAGCTCTCCTCGCGCGCCAGTGTGTACTCATCAAGCCTTGGAGCCGCTCGGACCTGAAACCACAGTTTATGGGAAAAGGGTAAGCACGAAGCTTAGTGAATTCAAACACCATAAATAATACAGTTATTCCACACTACCCCTAAAACAGATAGTGACACATAACGATCATACAGGTCTACGAACAAATCATAAACATGTATATCCACAACCACCCACCTAAAAGGCACAAGTCGGTCCCACCGACCACATGATAACATCTTCGGCCCCGCCGAATCCCCGGTCCCACCGGGTCTCTACGCCCCGCGTATAAAACCTCCGGCCCCGCCGGACCCTCGGTCCCACCGAGTTAACATGGCAACATAGTATCAACTAGACACCCTACTATCTAGTCCCACAACATAATCACATAAAGCTACCACACACGTACTACAGCAATGATAAAACAACCGTTATTAGATATAGTGAGAGAACTCACATCGAATGCGCGCCTAGCTTAACAACACAATTCAAGCTTCACAATTACGGTCACTTCCCAGCACCTAAACGCATGTTAAAACGTGTCAATACGAGACTCGGACCCTATGACACGACACACGCTTAAACCGTCACTAAAACTAATTTCCGTTCTCACAAAACAGGTCTGTTCGGGACCTGTTTCGACCCCTTTAAACCCAGAAAAATCCCAATATTAATTCATGACCAGAAATTCCTCTGAGCTAGGGTTCCAAGGACATGTTATACGCCTCCTAACGATTTTTCTACAATTAACTATGAATTAAATACGAACGACTACCAAAACTGCCAGTTTTCGGTCCAGCCTGCACAAACAGCCCAATACAGCATAGCTACGGGCTTAATCAGACTTTCGGCAAAACACGAAAAACCTTCCCAAATCGATTTGGGAACTTTGGGCACCAATTTCACCTCAAAACGAGTTACGAGCAGAAAGTTATGGTCTACACAAAACAGTGCCAGATTCCAGAATTTTACACATAAAATGACGAATCACCGAACTTGCGACCACTTTTTCGCCCAGTTAGAGACCGAACCAGTTTTCCGCTAAAATACGGAAAACGTGCTCGACCCCGAACTTGAACCGTGGGCGCCAGTTTCGGCTAAAACGGAGTTACGACCGAAAAGTTATGCTCACGCGAAAACTGGACAGCACACTTAAAATTTCCATAAAGTTACGATTTATAAAAATGGTTTGAACGATTCGGCTTAATCGATTAAGTCACGGTTTAAGGGTTCAACGGTGATTCAGGTCAGGCCATGGCCACGCACCACCCACTACCACCTCCGGTAGTGGTGGTTGCCGGTGGCGGCGGCCGGCGGCAGCCCTCCGGCGAAAACCCCGCACGCACACACACGCACCCCACACCCCTCTCGCACCTCAGACCTCTCTCTTTCTCGATCGTCTTACTGCAACCCCACAAGGCTCACCACCACATCACCATCTCCGGTGGTGATACCGAAGCCACCGCCTACAGCGGCCAAGGCCGCCGCGTCGCGGCTGTCACGGGAGGAGACCGACGAGAGAGGCAAGGAAAACAAAAACGAGAGAACGGAACTTACCTTCGACGAATAACGGTGGCGGCAGTGGTTTCCGGTGACTGCAGCGGCTGCGCCTCCTCCTCCGGCGTCCTTCCCTCCAGCGATCTCTCTCCCGACTCCCCTCTTTCCCGCCGCCGATTCTCTCTCTCTCTCTCTAACCCTCTCTCGGTTCTTCTCTATCTCTCTCTCTTCTCGGTCTTTTCTCACAGCCGTACAACACAAGACCAAAGGCAAATAGGGTTATGGGGTTGTTTGGGTTTTCTTGGCTTACAAGGAAAAAGAAACGATATAGCATGGGGGGGGGGGGGGGGGTGTTCGGCCTTGAGTGCATGGGCCGAAACCCATGCCATTTTACCTACAAGCCACAAAAGCCTCTCTAAAACTTATTACTCGGCACAAACTAAGACGGTTTACTATTATTTACGCATTTGATCAAACTCGCTAACCCCACGTTAGAAAAGATTCGCTAAAAGAACGAAAATAAAGCAATTAATTAGAATATAAAAACATACCGGGACACGGGCTTTACACCGGGTCTTGTTGCGGTGTATCCGGTCGGTTACGACGGGATGTAGATGTGGTGTTTGGATTCATAATGAAATTTGAGAGAAATGGAAGAAGGTATTGAATTTGAGAGAAATGGAAGAAGGTATTGAATTTGAGAGAATTTGGTGTGAAAAAATAAGATGTTTGGATTAATATATATAGTGTGATTAATTTGAAAAAAAAATTAAAAAATATATTTTTTAAACAAACTAGTCGTTCAACGGCATTTTTTTTAAAAAATTTAAAAAAAATTAAAAATTAAAATAAAATGGCACGGGTTCATCGGGTTGGGGAACCCGATACCCCGAACCCTCCCCCTACCCGCAGACCCCCGTACCGGAGCCCGCTGAACCCGAGGGCTTACCCGAGAGCGGGTACCCTCCCGCTACGCATGGCCTTAGGCCATGAGTACCCGTACCCTTTGAACCCTTGCCACCTCAACGCCACATCAGCTTTTCTCTCTTACCCTTTCAACCCTAAAAGTGGAGTACCATTACCCTTTGAACCCTTGCCACCTCATCCCTTTTAATTCTTTTATTTATACATTTAATTATTTAACAAAATAAAAATATTTATATATTTTTTAATAAATAAAAATAAGATAAATAATAAAAATAAAAATTCATATCATTCATTAAAAAATTAAAAATTACAAAATAAATTTAAAAATTACAAAATATTAAAAATCTACTCGTCGTCATTGTTGGGAACTTGGATACGCCAAATATGTTCGACCAAATCCGACCGAAGGTTATTATGAGTGTCCCGGTTTTTGACTTCTCGAACATTTTCCGCGCGTTGTTCCTCACTGATTTGTGTTTCGATATCATCTGTGAAAAGGTCGTTTTCATCGCCACCACAAATGGCTTGGTCTTCGTCTTCGAGTATCATATTGTGTAATATGACACAAGCGTACATAATGTTTCTCAATCTTGTCGGATGTCATCCGCGTGCCGGGTTATGAAGTATATGCCAACGTTGTTTAAGCACGCCAAAAGCTCGTTCAACATCTTTACGTGCCGATTCTTGCGCGGACTTGAACTTTTGTCGTTTAAGGTCATGTGATGATTTTACGAAAGTAGCCCATTCTGGATATATCTCATCCGCTAGATAATATCTGTGGTTGTAAGTGACTTCATTCACCTCAAAAGGGCACTCGGGTGCTTTTCCATCATATAGATCGTTGAAGATGGGCGACTGATTGAGAACATTGATGTCGTTGTTGGAACCGGCAACACCAAAGTACGCGTGCCAGATCCATAGATCATGGGAGGCCACTGCTTCTAGCATGATTGTCGGGTGCTCATGATCACCTCTCATGAATTGACCTCGCCATGCTATCGGACAAATTGCCCACGCCCAATGAGTACAGTCTATGTTGCCGAGCATGCCGGGAAATCCGTGTTTAGCTTCATGCGCGGTGTACAACTTCTGAATATCAACATAAGTAGGATTGCATAAATATTTTGTACCATAGAGTTCAATAATACCAGTGCAGAATTTGTGCAGACAATCTCGTGACGTTTTGTCTCCCATCCTCAAGTACTCGTCAAGTGAGTCGGCAGCTACTCCATACGACAATTGCCGAATAGCGGAAGTACACTTTTGTATCGGAGAATAACCTGGTTTGTTGCTGGCGTCCACCCGAAGTGTAAAATACGGATACTCTACTTCTAAATCTTCAACTATTCGTTCGAATAGTTGCCTGTTCATCCTGAACCGCCGTCTAAACATATCCGGTGTATAAACCGGCTTGTTGCCAAAGTAGTCCTGCAAAAGCCGCTCGTTTGCAGCTACCCGACCTCTTTCTATGTTCCCGACCCTCGGTTCTCTTCTTGACGATGAGGCGGTGCTACCATAAATTAAATTTGTAGTTTCTCGAACCAGCCCTACAAAAATTTCCCTAGAATGATTCAAGTACTCGTCGGTGTCTATGGATGATGATGATGCGGTCGATGAAGCGAGTTGTGGCGAATCCATATTGTGGAAGAAGGTATTGAATTTGAGAGAATTTGGTGTGAAAAATAAGATGTTTGGATTAATATATATAGTGTGATTAATTTGAAAAAAAATTAAAAAAATTTTTTTAAACAAACTAGCCGTTCAACGGCATTTTTTTTAAAAAATTTAAAAAAAAAATTTAAAAATTAAAATAAAATGGCACGGGTTCATCGGGTTGGGGAACCCGATACCCCGAACCCTCCCCCTACCCGCAGACCCCCGTACCGGAGCCCGCTGAACCCGAGGGCTTACCCGAGAGCGGGTACCCTCCCGCTACGCATGGCCTTAGGCCATGCGTAGCGGCCGCGGGTAAGGGGAGCGGGTAGGAGAGGGTAGGAGAGGGCTCCGGTACGGGGGGTTGCGGGTAGGGGGAGCGGGTAGGAGGCCGGGTTTGGGAACCCGGTGAACCCGCACATCTCTCTCTCTATATCCTTATATTAAATGGTTTAGGGTAGTATTGGGTTCATTGGGTACTGGTACTCCACTTTTGGGTAAGGATTGGGTAAGAGAGAAAAGCTGATGTGGCGCTGAGGTGGCAAGGGTTCAAAGGGTACGGGTACTCATGGCCTTATAACATGTAAAAAAATAGAGCCCATCCTTTCGGAAAATATTTAAAAAAACGTCCATCTCTTTACAAATTAATAATGTAAATAGTATAATATTTCTCCGCTTAATTGATTCATTTTATTTTGTTGTCGACTTGTCGGTGTGGGGATTTGTATATTTTTTGTTCAAATTTATTTGTTCAAAATTAAGTTTATGATTTTGTTTTTCAAAAAAAAATGAGATTTATTTATTATAAAATGTTCAAGAATATATTTGGTAGAAAAATTTCGAAAAAAGTTTATAAGTGTATTTGTTTAAAAAATACAGGGACTTAATTATTCAAAATCAGATAGTTTATTGGGTTTTTTTAAACTTATCCCAAATTTGTATCACATTAATTTGTTTTTACAGGTTATATGGATGTATTTAACCGGCTTTAAAAAGTTTAAGAGGTTTATCATTCAAAAAGATAGTTTAAGGGTGCGTTTGGTTCACAGAATGATTTCTGAAGGAATGAAATCTGTCAAAAGTTTAAGAGGTTTATCATTCAAAAAGATAGTTTAAGGGTGCGTTTGGTTCACAGAATGATTTCTGAAGGAATGAAATCTGTCAAAGGAATTGGAATTGGAATGGAATGTTATCAACTTTGACCAAGTGTTTGGTTGTCAGGAAATAGAATGTAATCTGTTAAATGAATTGGAATCTGTCTGTTTGGTTTACAAAGGAATTGGAATGGATTAGTGAAAAATGACAAAAATACCCTTTCTTTGATATATTTTTTAAATATTTTTTAAATATAAATAACAATGAAATTGACATTTTAATGAAAAACATATATATAAATTACTATTATTTTTATATTTTTTTTAGTTTAGTAATTAGATTATAAAAGATACCGTTTTTTTGTTTTTAATTTTAGTAACTAAATTAATATTTAATTTGATAACTAAATTAATATTTAATTTTGGTAATTACCTTTTTCTTTTCATAAGCTGCTATTTTTTTGCTTTTCACGTTTTTGTTTTTTAATTCATCATTAAAAAAGGGTTTTAGAAACCCAGAGAACACAAGAAGAACATCGATGGAGCAGAAAATGAAGAAGAAAAGCAGATGACTTAAAACGGAAATAACAACAACAGGTGAAGAAAATCGATGGAGCAGAACGATGAAGAAGAAAAGTAGACGACGAAAAACGGAAATAACAACTACATGTGAAGAAAGTCGATGAATAAGAAAAGCAGAAGAAGCAAATCGGTTTAAGATCGATTTAAGAAGAAAATCGGTTAAAAGAAGAGCGATACCAAAGAAAGAAGAAAATCGATGAAGAAGAAGATTGGTGAAGATGAAAGGAAAAGAGAAGGAGCATGTGAAGATAAATGGGGGTATTTTTGTCATATTCAAAATATGGGTTGGAATGGATTTCAATTCCATCACTTTTGTAAATGAATGGTGAATTCC